>JAPQRP010000011.1:27543867-27563693 GCA_037367295.1 Apogon hyalosoma | reverse complement strand
CATGTAGGCTCCAAAATGGCATCATGACCTTTGACCTTGAGTGACCTTGAAAGGTCAAACCCATAGTCTCACGTTTTTGAGAGGGAGATTTCCATTAAGAGCTAAAATGTTTGCGAAGGGCGGGGTTTGTTGTGCCTGGCACCACTTGTTTATATTGTTTTACTGGTCCTGCCCACTTTAGCTCATATTAGGCTGTATGTGCCCCTTGAACTAAAAGGAGTGTGACACCCCTGAATTATAGGTTCTGCCTTTTGACTGACCAACTGTATTGTATATTGCAAATGTAAACCAAATTAGATTTAGAAGTCCTGACCCATTAGAGCAAGCCTGTCAAACTCATTATCTTTAAGGAATTACATTCAGCCCAATTTAATCTCAAGTGGGCCGAACTAGTAAAATAATGACATGATAACCTATGAATAATGAATAACTCCAATTTTTTGAAGCATTAAGCTCTGAAAACATTTACATTTTCAAACTATCCTTTCACAAAAAAAGATGTGAAGAACCTGAAAAAAAAAAGAAATTTCTAAGGAAAAATAAGTGCAATTTAAACAATATTATGCTTATAACTTAGCATTTATACATGTGCATTACTGATTGTATCTACAAAGGCACAAAACATTTAGTAACAGGCATAATATTGTTAAAATTTTGATGAGTTTGAAACTAAAATAAAAATTCCAATAATATTATGTCTCAGCTTATTATTAACACAACTTACAGATCAAAAATGCACAAAGCATGTAATAACAGGCAGAATATTGTTAAAATTGCACTTCATTTTCTTTAGACATTTCAGATGTTCATATTTGTTCAGGTTATTCATATTTTATTGCTAAAGGACAGTTTGTAAATGTAAATGTTTTCATAATGTAACATTATTTCACATTTTCACATTAAACCAAGACACAAATTTGGAGTGATCATTATTTATAGGTTATACTTTTAGTTTACTTGAGATCACAATTCTAGAAGTTCAACACACTTGACTGTTGATATATTCAGTATAATTTTTGCACTTTGCAAATTCATCCCCTGAGCTGGATTGGAAAATTTGGTGGGCCAGTTTTTGCTTGCTTTTGTATGTTTGACACCCCTGCATTAGAGAATAAGTGGTCCAGCTTTAATGTGTTGCTTGAATGTCAGGAATATTAATATTTACAAATGAAACATAGTTGACCTAGCAAGACATGAAATAGGTTATGTCCATAATGGCTATGACAAAATACAAAGTAAAGTTTATCAACGCTTTTTTTAAAATTTTTTTATTTATTTATTTTTATTTTCATATTTCATGCTTCCTCAACTTCTTACCTGTACTAACAGAGTCTGTGGTTGCCTGTGGGTAGGATGGTTACTGCTGCCTGTCTGTGTGTGTTTGTTTGTGAATATATTCACACCATAACATGAAAACAAATGGAGTTAAGATGGTCAGACTCAGCAGTTATGTCAAACATGATCCATCCTATTCACACATTAATCGTTGAATGTGATATTTGGGGCAAATCTTGAGAAAATTTCTTCAAATTTGGTCAAAAATTCACTTGGATTCAAGGAAGAACTAATGAGGTTTTTGGTGGTTACAAGTCACAAAATACACTCTATGGCCTTTACACAAGAATTCAAATGCATCTGATGACTGGAATCATGTATACCAATATACTGACAACTTTCATTTCCCCAAGAACACTTTTTAGCAACTTTTACTAAACTCCTTACCTTTAAAAAGAATTTACGCATCCATGTTTTTTCCTTTTTATTGCTTTTATAAATGCATAGTCAGTATATAAATATAATCCAGCCACTGGTTCCACTTTTAGGCCTAGTTTTCTTTCTTTCTTTCTTTCTTTCTTTCTGATTTCCACATCACTCAGTTTGTCCAATCTGTGTAACAATTTGTGTAACAGTAAGCCACTCTTCTGTCTCCTCCTCAGCAGGGATGGTAACCATCAGAAAGAGCAGTGTACCTGTTGGGACATCAGATACTGATTTGCGTTGCAGGGCAAACAGCCAGGTAAGACCATTTATAACCTACAAAACTTACTGTAACAAAACCTACATCTAAAAGTCAACCAGCAAAACAATACTTATGTAATAATAACTGTGGGATTTTAAGACTAAAAATCACCACTCTGAAAGGAGGTGGTCAAAGAAGAAATATTTCAAGGCCTTTTGTGCACAAATAAGAGCTCACATACACCTCAACCCTAAAATCGGGGTGTGTGGAGAGATCAAAAGGAAAAAACACTTTTCTATCTAAAAGTTACTGTGGCAGGCGTTAACTGCATGCATTAGAAACGCAATAACAATGCTACTTCGCACACAGGATGACGTGTAAGCACTACACTACAAGACATACAAAGACCACAACAGGTTAGGACACTTACGTGAGACTCATCAATGATGAGAACACAAGAGGGACACAGTTTTTCTATCAGTAACCTGTACTACAAATGTTACGTACACTGTCATCAGATTTATTATGACTAAGCTGTGTAAACTGCATTGCTTTAATACTAAATGCATGTGACCATGTATAATCACATATAGTCACATAAGTTCATAAGTATTTGGACAGTGACACAAAGTTTGTATTTCTGCCTCTGTACACCACTATAGTGTGACTGAAGTGTGGACTTTTAGCTTTAATACAAGGGTTTTAACACAAATATTGCATCAACCATTGAAGAATTCCAACAATTTTAAGTTTAGCCCCTCCATTTTCAGAGGCCCAAAAGTAACTGGACAACTGACTGAAAAGCAGCTTCAAGGCCAGGTGTGGCCTGTTCCTTTGTTATTCTGTGATAAATTACTCCGACCAAAACTCTGGAGTTGATTCCAAATGTCGAGTATGTATTTGGTAGCTTTTCACTGGAATTCTCAATATGAGGTCCCGAGGTGTCAGTGCAAGGAAGGAGACCATCATTTAGCTAACAAACAAACTCAGTCATTCATTCATTTTCTTAGCTGCTTTTTCCTTGAGGGGATTGCGGGGTTGCTGGAGCCTATCCCAGCTACATTTCGGGCAAAGGCAGGGTACACCCTCGATGTGTCACCAGTTCATCACAGGGCAAAAAATAAATAAGTAAAAATCAGACCAGATTGAGACCAAAATCAACAATTTGGAATATTCTTAAAAAGAAAGAATCTACTGGTGAACTCAGCTACACCAAAAGACAGCATTGCAGAGTTATTTTGTTGGTGAAGAAAACCCCTTAAAGAATGTACAGGGTTGACAACAAGGGTGACTCAACAAGAAGGTCTGTAACGAGTGCAGTATAGACCCAGATTCAAGACAGGCAACTCAATTTAGAACAGTCTTTATTGAGTCCAGGATACACAGGAAATATAGAGAGAATTAAGAGTTCAGACAGTCTTTTGCCTCCAGTATCCTTAGCAGTGCTGAGGCCAGGTAGCGCACCAGGATGAAGGCGAACACGGAAACACGCCGTGTTCAGGAGTTCAGCCACAGCAGATGAGCAGCCGACGAGGAGCATGCAACGGGTGAGTCTGGGACAGGCGAGGGGTCAAAACCAGGAGAGCCGGATGAAACCAGAGGAGCGTAGACAGAAGACGTAGTTGGGGATGGTAGGCAGTAGGTAACTGGGAGGCAGACGAGGAGATGTGGTCAGGACAAAGGCAGGTAAGTTACCAGGAGGCAGACATCAGACGCGGTCAATAGTGGTGTTACCTGTAACACCAAAGCTTCGAAGCATGTGTCAAAAAAACTAAGCAATTTTCAGTGGAGCGTGTATCGGAGCTTGATTCGTTTTTCACTGATCATGTGATCCATGACAACCGAAGCTTCATTTGACACATACACCTTGTGACTGGTTTGAACACTGATTCAATGGTAGTGGTTCACACTTCACTGCTGATAAATCTGTATGGGTGATTTTAATAAGAACATGAACAAAATAAACAAATTAATTAATTAATGTATGTGTGTCCAAATCACTAAAACCCATTGAAGTAAACAGTTGTGAACATGTGTGTGTGATGAACATGTGTCCTTGTGATGTCCAACTGGACATCACAAGGACAGATGAGGGTTTATTCCACTGGTCGCTTTATTGTTAGAACAGTCAGCCATAACCACGCTGAAACAACAGACAGAAAAACTACTGTGAATCTAAACTGCTGGATCTGTCTCATCTGCACTCTCTCTGCTTGCCCCTCCTTCTCTCACACACACAGGCTCATTGGCTCCGCCCCCATACCTTTCTCGTCCACTCGCCTGTCAATCATAGCTCCATACACGCTCAATGCATTAAAAGTAACTGACGCACAATTAAACAGTAACATTAACAGTACAATTACCTACTGCAGGGTTGATACTATACATATACTTCCTTGGTTTTAGTGATGTGGATAAATGATGCATTGATTTAGTCATTTATTTATTTGTTTTGTTCATGTTCTCATCAAATCACTCATACAGATTTATCAGCAGTGAAGCGGGAACTGCTACCATTGAATCAGCGTTCCAATCAGTCACGTGGTGTATGTGTCAAATGGAGCTTCGGATGTCATGGGTTACCTGATCAAAACAAGCTTTGAGTAGAAAACATATTTCAATATAGTTGTGATGAAAAGGTTCATTGCTTCAGAAAGCTTCATTTTGCTCATCACTAGTGGTCAGGCGAACAGGCAGGCAGAGCAGGTCAGAGTTGGAAACAGCAAAAACAGGCTGGAGTAAAATGCTGGAATGTCTCACATGAAGCAGAAGAACAATCAAGCAATGGACAGAGAGCAGAGAAGTGAATATATACACCCCACCTGATGAGCCACAGCTGTGCTCCCAGGTAAGGGATAGTGGCTGATGAGGAGGTGTGTCAGAGTTAAAGGCCAGAGAGAAGAAAAAGAGCAGCAGAACAGATGAGATGTGACAAGGTCATTGTACAGATGAAACCATGATTTGCTTGTTACCAGAATGATGGTAAGATGAAAATTTTGAGAAAGAAAAAACGGCTCATGATCTAAAGCATATCATGCAATGCTTTTTTTTTTTTTTTTTTTTACAATTTTTTTAATTTAAGTTGAAAGTCTACACTTCAATCACATTAGCTTGCAATCACAGAGCAATTGTAGAGACATAATTCTGGGATTTTCTTCAGAGTTTCCAGTCCCAGAAAAGTTGTGATCCTGCAGTAAATTTAAATTAAAACAGAATGCAATGTTTTATGCATCATATAAAATGACATTTTATTACAATATAACAGAAAAGATATCAAATGTTTCAACTGAGAAAATATACCATTCTAAGAGAAAAGTAGCTTAAATTAGATTTTGATGGCAGCAACTTGTTTTCAGAAACTTAGAATTAGATTTTTTTTATTGTCTTTACACAACATGTATACAGTGAAGTTACAGTGGGCCAGTGGCCAGTGCAACAGCAAGTATAAATACACAAAAACACAATAAATACTAAAATAAGAAGGAGGTAGGAACCTTCTGCTGTTTTGAGCCTTGAACATGTTATGATGGGAGCAGCTAAAGGCTGGAAAAGCATTTTGTCCTAAAAAGAAACTGCTGGAGCAGCATTTTGCAAGTAATTAGGTCAGTAGTAACAGGTCACTGCTGGTGGATGAGATGAACATCTTAGAGAGGTAGAGTCTCACAGAAGATTGTAGAAGCAGGTTTTTGCAGATTGGTGAAACTCTACCAATTGTGGAAGAATTTTTGAATATTGCTCCTAAATATACAATTGTAAAGACTTTGAATATCTCATCATCCAACATAACCAAAAGTCTCAGTCTGTGGAGAAATCTCTGTGTGCAAGGAACAGAAAACTCAACATTGGATGTAATCTTCAAGTGCTCAGGCGACATTGTATTAAAACCAGGCGTGATTCTGCAATTGGAAATCACTGCATGGGCTCAGGAACCCTTCCAGAAATCATAGTCGGCCCTCCACAAATGCAGGTTAAGCTCTGTCATGCAAAGATGCACAGGTTTTACAGCAACACAAGTTCCTGTCCAGGTGACATCTTTATCAGGGAAGACCTTGTACATTTTGACAAATTAATGCTAAACCACTGTATCTATTAAAACAGCACTGATTTACCATAAAGAACCCTGAACCCAGAACCCTGACCTATTGAAAACATTTGGTATATAATAAAATAAACAAAATATAATAAAGGGATCACCCATTTTCACTATCTTGCACTATCTTTAATAATTGCAAAAATACAATAAAGCAGACACACAAATGTTGACCAATTAGAATCCTACATCAGACCATAACGGAATAACTTTATAGTCCTCAAAGCTCCAGCAACTTGTTTCCTCAGTCCCCAGATGTTAGACAATAGACAAGCAGCATTTTGGTTAAAATTTAGATCAGAACATTTAGATTTCTAAAGATGGAAATTGGCTGCATTTTTTCCACACAAATAAAAGCATACATTTGAAATATGTAAGACATGCAAATCTATATCTAGCTATAGGTATAGATCTATAGGTTTTGATTATACCTTGATAAACATGGCACCACCACACACACTCTGATTTCAGTCATCTCATATTTTTATCACCATGAAAGTAAGACACACAGAACCAGCCTGTTATGATGGTGTTTATTTGACTAATAAATATATTTGGGCTGCACAATTTTGGCCAAAAATAAAATAGATTTTTTTTCCTCTAAAATCTTGACTTTTGATTTCGATTTTTGGATAAAATTATAAAAGACAACAGAAGTTGGCATGTCGTTTACGTGAGCAGTCCACAATGCAAGGCACTGCTCCCTACCAGAAGTGATACCAATGTAAGCCAGTGGCAGGCATCAGTCAGTTCATGGACAATATTAATATTCTTGGGAGTAATAACAGGAAGCAACATCACATGCACATGATGACAGGAGGGGATGGCGGTGCATGAACAGATTTACCCCTCCCACTTGTGGTAGTTTTACTGATATTTCTTAACCCGTGGGAATTGGCCATTAATATTACTGACATCCTGTGGTAAAGTGGCATTACCCCACGTGCCCATGTAAAGCTAATCCAGTCCGAATAGTGCCTAGGACATCCCTCTGGCATACGTTGCTTCTAATTAATTAAGGCTGCCACACCCAAATTCTCATTAAATTCACACATAAAGCATAACTGTATGCATCACATTAAATATTATAACATTAACATAATAACTTGTGACCAATAAAGCTTAATTCAAATTACATTCTTAAACGGCAATAGTTTTGATAAAATGATCTGTTCTTTAGATATATTCAAGTAATTAGGTTGCTGATACGTAAACAGCAGGCCTCCTTTTCCAGGGAAATGAAACCATGGTTGACAGAAGTGATTGTGATAAAAAGTAAATGTTGATGCAAGGGACTAACAACCTCACTTTTGCTGTTGGTTATGGTCTCCCACTTCTGGTTCTTCGTCTCTGTTAGACTGTTGGATTGGAGATGCCTGTGATTCTCAACAGTCCATAGAACTCTTTCCAGAATACCAACATCTTCTTAGGATTCTGGTCAGAGACCCCATCAACAGGGAGGCCATGGAGCCAGGGGATAAGGTTAAGGAGCAGTTTGGCACTTTCTTCAGCTGAAAAATGAGGTATTTTACTGAGCTGTCAGAATCAGTGTGTTGCCACAGGAGAGTGGAGGACCAATGCATCTCCAAAGAGATGCGGGTCCAGGGATGATAAGGCATGGGAAGAGGATGTCGAGGACTAGCAGGAGTCTGAAAAGAAGGATTCTGCTGGTTGCACGCAGGGCAAGTACTGATGAACTCATGGGTGTCTTCTGCCAGGGTGGTCCATTAAAACCACTGCTTCCCACATTTGGATGAAGGTGAAGCTGGAAGAGGCCGGCCCACTGAAGAACATCGAAATAGAGAGCAAAGGGAATGTACAGGCAATTGGGATGACAAGCACTGGGTCTGGGTTGCTTTTACATAGAAACATTTTTCTGCCTTCTTTAAGAGTGACTCTTCAGGAGGAGCTAGAGAACTGCCTGAACATGATGGGTGTGATACTCCCATGTCTTTGAGAACATTAAGATGTAGTCAAGGTACACAAGTACTTCTTCAGCTTATCATGTCATAGGCCAGGGCCTGGAAAACAGCTGGAGCATGTGAGAGGCCAAAGGGTATCACCAGGTACTCTTAGTGCCCAGCAGAGGTGTTGAAGGCTTCTCTCCACTTGTGTCCTTTTCAAATGCCGACCTAATTGTAAGCATTGAGCAGGCCCTACTTGGTTGTGGCGACAGAGCCCAGGTCAGCCCAGATAAGGAGGTGCTGTGGACACTGAAGGACATGGAAGTGGATGGTCTTGTTGTGGTTAATGGAATACAGTATCTTCATGGGAATGGTTTGGTGGGTCCCAGTCCCTGGAATGTAACTGTCAAGCATCCTTCTGGTGGGGACAGACTCTGGGACGGACATGGCTGATAGGCAGCTGCTGCATGAGCTTGACGTTGATCAGATTGATGTCTAGAGTTTCCAAATGTGGGGAGTATCTAAGAACCCCTGACAGCAATACAATAGTCGTACTTTGCTGGCACAATGGCCCTACTGAGCTGGGTACAAGCACAGGTTTTGCAGTTACAGATGTTCTCATTTTTTGGGTGTGAATGTGGGGGTGTTTTCTGAATGTTGGGTTAATATTCTGTAGACATATATTTTCATAGTAACCAGCTATATTACTAGGGTTACACAGTGCGTCAGTGCTTTAGTTTGTGTTTTGGAGTTTGTTGTATATTAAATGCCACCGTTATCTCAGAGAGCATGCAGTGGGCTAGAAGGTTAATTGTTATGTTCAGGTGTGGTTTTAAAGTACACTATGTGCAGAGTGAAAAAACTGATACAGAAATGTATGTGGCAGGGAACAAGAAAATTACATGCAGAACCACAGTGTTTCCCTCTTTTATTTCAGATTCATACGGATTCATGTAAGTTACGGTTTGTAGTTTACAGTTTCTAGACATTGCTATTTCCACAAGCAATGAGTAAATATAGATAATAAGAACATTACTAAATTAACATCATAAAAAGAGCCTCAAATAACAAACCGAAAATAATTATTAGTAGACACAATGCAGAAAGAATATAAACCCACCTAACAAACTCCTAGGATAGCATCTACTTTCACATTGTACAAAACAACATATATGTAATTTGATCACTTAACTGGTCTGTAAATAACAGAAACATTATGTGATTTAGCATATGTATTATAATGGGCTGGAAGTGTGACATAAATCCAGCATATTTATTACTAGTAACTTGGCAATTGCTAATGTCTTGATTCTCTTTATTTATTGATGTGTTTGCTCTGCTATTAGTTCCTTGTACACAAAAAGTGCTCAAGTTTTCCTTCTGCTCAAAACAAATGAAAAAAAACGTACAGGTAATACATAATATATATTTACTGGGAATGACCTGAGCCAAAACTTTCAGTTACAGTGCAGCTTCAACAAAATATATAAAAGGTCAAATTTATTTTTCATCTTCATCTGCAAATCATGGTTGAACTATTAAAAAGGGTAAGATTTTTATTTCTTAAAAAAGCAGTTCATTAATGAATTGTTTCTGTCATATGTGTTAAATCTTCACTTACATTTTAGTATACATTGTGCAACATCACTAAATATACTTTTTTGTCCTTTGTCTATGCATATGCAGCAAATGACACAGAACCAGCTGGAACCAAAGACAGATTCATATGTGGCATTGCCTCCTGGAGAAATCCGACCTCCATGCAAACTGATAGACAGAACACACCATGTCACAGAGAAAATGACACAGGTGAGTAGAGATGACAAGACTAAAGATGGCTTTTCTGAAAAATCTGGTTAAATGTGTCAAGTACTGAGGCTTTCTTTCTTTCTTTCTTTCTTTCTTTGCAATTTTTGTTTTCTTCAAGGTAAAATAAAAGACCAAACATTGGGACAAAAAGGTCTTTTTTTAATGTGACACAATAGTATTGCAATTAAATCGTTCTTCTCTCTGTACTTGTACTTAGGTAAGCAGTACATTTCTTCTGTGTAAGTACATTATGTATGTAAACAGGGTTTCCTGGACTGCCCCAGGGGGCCAATTTACAAGGCTGCTCCCATTCCATCAACACACACTACTGATGCTACCGAATCATTGTTTCGAATCAGAATCGTCTATTTTTTTTTTTTTAAGTCTTTCTTTTCCTTTTTCTGTCTTATATACACACATACACCTATTTGTTATTTTTACCATTTCCAAAACCCTACTGTTGTCATTAGTGAGGAGGTCTGTTGTATGGGAGTAAGGAGCATCAGCTGCAGAAGGAGCTTAATTATACGTGTCTGTTGAACACACATTACAGGGTTGTAAATAATGATTGTGATTTCTCCCTGCATAAAAAAGGACATTGGCCTTTGGTCAAATGAAGACTGATGGAGAGTTTATTTATGGATGCTCTCCTTTGTCTTACGTGTATGTGTTAAAAAAACTGCAATATTTTGACAGTAATGATTAAGTGTGAAAAATCAATAAGAGCAATTACAAAGAAAAACAATTGTAGTAAATGAGTAGGAATGAAAACCCACACCAACTATGTAAAGGAAGTATACAATAAATACATGAATTGTAAATAGAGCATCATATCCTAACAATGGAACACATGTGTTACATAAAAATGTCATACAAGTCTCACAGCACAACGTAAAGGGACAGCACCTCCTTGCTGTTTCATTTGGAGGGCGCAGGGATACATGAGTCATTTATTGTCGTGGGACTTAATGATTAATGAGGGGGCACTGACTGATGACCCAGTAGTAAATTTGCTACAGCCAGGAGTATTTTGGTTGATACTACTGGTGTCCAGTGAAGTTGTCTAAGGACAGTGGTAAACCTACTACAGTTTAAATAAAAACAAAAGTTTTGCATTCAGTTCTTATGTTTTCAGTCTACTTTATGTGTTAACTTCCTAATGAGACTATGAAGAAGTCATCTTGGATACACCTTTGATGATTAATAGACCATTCATGGCTTCACCTTCCATCCATTGATATGTTCTTTTTCTTTGTTTCTCCATTGACAAGGTCAGAGATAATGATGTTATCGTTGAAAGAGTGTAGGTGACTACATTCATCAGTGCTCCTGTCCTTGTGTGTGTTGATTAGGTAGGTTATCGTTAGCTATAATTAGGAAGGCACATATGGAAGGTTGAGGCTCTGCACTGGTCTTTTTCTAAAAATAATTCATTTACAGCTGCACAGTCACTTCTGTTTATCATCAATGTCAGTCACAAGGGAAACTGAAAACAACCACAATAACTCTAGTTCTGTGAGCACAGAAGGAATCTTACATTATATCACTGAAATGACTGAAAGATGAACACATTTCATTTCACAAATAGTTTATTATTGTATGATGAGATTCATTACTTTGTGACTGTGTGGTTATGATGACATTTCTATGCAAATAAAAACCTAAACATTTCCTATTGGATTATTTCAGCAGTGAGGTAAAAGGGTTTTGTTGCACCTTAAGGAACATGTGCATGTGTACTGCATTCAATAATTATTTTTGCACTGAATAATTAAACGACTTAAACTTTATATACGATGGATTGCCCTGATAGATAGGACTGATTCAAAGAAATAAAGAAGACAGTGTGTAATATTGGGAAAGAAAAAGAAAAAAATCTGGTTATTTTAATTTGATGGCAACAAGAACACTTTTAGCATCTTTTTGGACTTGACATATTCAGCACATGGGCAGAAACATATACCATAAACATAATTTTGCATCTGTGAAATAAAATACAAATCTCCCCCAGCCCAAATAAAATTTTGTCTAATCTAGTAATTGATTGGACATTACTTTACGACTAGACTAGGTCTGCAATGGAGCCACAAGAGGGGGTAGTTAGTTTTGAAGAAAGAGGAGTTAGTTGTCTGAATCCCAAGATAGAAGAGATACATTTTAAATGGTATAAGTTGAACCTGAAATAGATCCTTCAGTTTGATTTGTCCTGATAATTCTGCACCCAGAGAAAGTTTAAAACATGTTTAGTTTTTCTCTCATAACAGCAGAAAGGCTAGTTTCAGGTTTAGTATTACACAACAGAATGTTGTCTGCATAGAAGGAAATCTTATCAGGTGTGTCCATGATGTTGGAACCATATATATATTTAGATCTGGGCATGTGACTCAGCTGAACTTAAAATGGTGCATTGCATTAAAAAGTCATCTAAAGTTGGATGAAGAGTTTATACTAGGGATAAAACCAGTCTAATATGGATAACCAAATCTGTCCTTGTTAAATCGATTTGCTGAGACTTTGGCTAATATTTTCTGATTCACGTTAAAAAGGGGAATAGGCCAATATCCTCTGAACTCCTCCGGGTTTCTTACCTTTTTTGGAATAACAGTTATGACAGCCTTGTTGAGTGTTTGTGGCACAGAGTGACTCTTGAGGGCCTCATTGATAGGGCTGGGTGATAAAATGATAATGATGTATATCGCGATATAATTTTCCTCGATAGAAATATGAGACATGCTCGATATAATTTCGATAGAATTAATTCGTCCATGTTTTGACAGACAGAAGAACAGCCAATCATAATTAAGTAGCACCGCACTGAACCAACCACGCTAGAGCCACAGCAAGTTAGGTTGACGCCCACAGCACAGGTGGAAGAGCAGCCGCAGCACACGCTAATGTTTAAGCTACAGCCGAAGGAGATGACTGTTCCCTCAGGAGAAAAGGAGACTGAGAACTGGAGCAACCAGGGTACTGAAAACTAGGGTTCAGGGCCTTCAATACAATACATAGATATATGTAGACTATTTGAAGAACGCAAACACTCACCGCAGTAAAGTTGACAAGAGATTCACAGATTCGCACTTTGCGGCTCAATAGATCCTCAGTTAATAATCACTGAGACACAAATGACAGCTCTATGCAGCTTTGGTAACACAGAGGAAACTACAGCCCTGTTTTCATCCAAACAAACGGTCCTTAATAATCAGTAGACGACATTAACTTGAATGTAGAACCAGTTAGTGAGCAAAGGGTTAGGGACCGTCTGCAAAGTGCTAACCGGAAAATTTATACATATTTAAAATTCAATAACTTTGCTTCTACTCAGTGAAATAACACCAGATTTATCTCACACCCATGAACCCCTTCTGCACACACTACACCACCCAGATTGGACAAATATACACAGATTAGTGAAAATATAATACGAGGTGCATCTGTATTTAAATGGGCCTATTGGGTCTGTCAACAAATGATGCATTGTTTGCTTATTTGTGTAAGCGTTTATTTACATGTTTACAGGGGGAAATATACACACACACACGCACACACGCACACGCACACACACACACACACACACACACACGCACACACGCACACACACACACACACACACACACACTTATCCATTTTGTTACCTTTCCACACAAACCTCGAAGCAGAACGCACACAATATCTACCTGTTTTATTTCTCTGAAACAGTTGTATAATGTTCTCCAGCACATCTGTCATGTTCAACCTCTGACAGAAATGAATCATATTTAAATAAAAAAAAAAACCTTCTGATGTCTTCACAACTAACTTATGAGTAACAGAAAATTTAAGCTGGACAAAAAATAGTGATTTGATTTATATCATAATATATGTCGATATCGGCTGATATGAAAAAAATTATCATGATATGATTTTTTTTTTCCATATTGCCCCACCCTACTCATTGAGCATACTGAGCATGGTAGGTCTAAGTAAACTGGCAAATGATTTGTACAAAAATGAATTCTTTATTTAGAGGTGTGAGCTTAGAGGGAAGATTCATGTTTCTTAGAAAGTTTTCTATGTCATGGAGTACTGTATCAGTTTGGGAGGAGTAGAGATTCATAGTATCCTTTGTCATGTTTAAGATTGGCTCCAAGTTTAGACATAACCTTATATATTGTGCAATTATTTTCTTATTTGTGTAGTTGTCTCAAGCAACTTTTGAGGGTTCCCACCAAAGTCAAAATATTTATTTTTAAAAAAATAAATGAATGACATTTTTTAGATATTTTTGCTGAAAGAATCCAGTTATATTCCATCCTAAGTTACAAAATTTGCTGGTACCTCTCTATTAAAAGGTGACACGCTCTATGTCTAACTGGTGGATTTGTTCCCCACCCCAAATAGGAGATTATGCAGGTCCTCAAGTAAGACTTAAGTGTTTCCCTCAGCAAACAAGAAGAGATCTCTAGGGTTTCTTTAGTTTCAAATAAGAAAATATATTTTCATTTGCTTTATCAAATAATCACAAGATTCAGCATCATGGACAAGTTGGAGATTCATCCTCCAGAGTGGCTGAGAGGTGTTTAGGCCTTTTGAATTGAGCATGAATGTAAAGGTTATTTTTTTTATTGTGGTATCAAAGGTTGTAAATATTAGGCAGTAGAGTCTGTGAGAAAACAATCAATATGGGTATAGAAGTTATGTTCATGTGAGTGAAAAGAATTGTCTCATCTTGAGGGGTGAAAAAATCTCCAGACATTAGATAAATTGGAATTATTAAAATATGTGTTGAAAAACTCTCTTGTATTAAGAATGTGGGGCCCTTTTGTTTGAGGATGTATCCCTATAAGGATTTAGAGTACAAGTTAGGTCTCCCTGAATAATGATTAGTTTACAATACATTTGTTATTAGGGAGAGCACCTTCCTCAATAACGCTGGGCTGTCGAAATTAGGGCCATAGACAATAACAGGGATAGAGTGAATTTCCCCAGTAACAAAAAGGTGGTGACCCTCTGTGCTTGCATGCTTGCTTTTGTTGAGTGATGTTGAAATGGTACACCTTTACAAATTAAAATACTCACACCTCTAGCTTTGGTACAGAAGGAAGAGTTGATACATTTGTCCAATCCACTTGTCCATATTTTTAACCTAGCTAGGGAATTATTCTTCAAATGCATTTCTTGAAGAAACAAATCCAAGGACAGCGATTTGAGGTGGGGTGGGCTAGCACTTTACTCCTCTATAATGGATGGTTCCGCCCTTTCACATTCTAAGTAACACAGGTATACTTGTCTGTTACCGTGAGCTACACCAATGTCCTATGTTTGAAAACAAACATTTGTAAAGAGCTTAGAGATTCCATTACTACATAAAAGTTATTTATCATCAGAGTATGTACCCACCCAACATTAAGCCTTGTAACATTTTACTGCTCCTAAAGGCAAAGACACAGCAACCCCATTTTCGGTGGTTGGATGTTGTTTGGCAGTCTGGCGAGGTCGGTGACATGAGTCTGCTTGGTGTGTTCTGTGCGATCAGACATCATTAATGCCGTCACCATTCTTTTCAGCTGATTCAACATATGTAATCGGCCACTACCAGTCGTTCAGTCGGACCAATCTGATAGGTGGAGGCATTGACTAGTGAATCAATGAAGGAGAAGTTTCCATGTGAATACAGCTATGTCAAGGTACTTCACACTATTGTCTTCTATAACAGGCCATGAACTGCTCATATCGTATCTGAATGAGTGCCAGTCAGTGTTGCCTATGGACTTCATTCATTCCATGAAGTGAACACTGTTAGCATTGTTAGCATAGTGCCATTTCTCCTCAGTTTTTGCCTGAGATATCTTTCTTTCTTGCACTAAAATGGAGAGCTCTACCTCAGTTTCGTTGTACTTGCACAATGACAATAAAGAGATTCTGATTCTGATTTGTCCACAAAAAGAAGTCTTAGAGCTGACAATGCCAGTATCTTCTTATTACCAGCCATCCATTCAAGTAGTACAACAACCCCTCTGGACTACTCAACACTCTGCTGACAACAATGACTGACGACAGCGAGCTCTGTGTTTTGGTCTACAGAGATGTTCTAGAGTCCAAAGCTAGAGGTATAGCTATTTTAATTTGTAAAGGTGTACCATTTATGTCTCGCACAAGTGCAGAACGCACGCTCAAGTCGGTAGTGGATTTGGTGTGTTCTTCACACTTTTTTGACCATGTCGGGGAGACAGGAGCTGACTGATCAGTCGGGCTGCCTTTTCTGGTGACACTTGGCAGTCGGGTTGGCGTGTTTTCGCCCTAAAACAATACAAACAACAGTTATTAGTAACATACATGCAGTTAGCTGGACACAAACAATTGCACCCCGGTGGAGAAATAAAGTAGTACTTCTATAAAAGTAATATATCATTCATATCATTAGAGTGCAGCAGCTTGGAGATGGTTTACAGTTTACAGAGCTTATATTATATTCCATTCTCACATATACAACACATACATTACAAGAGCTTTATAATGATTTCTGCTGTATTAATGCATCAGACAGAATATTTTCAGGAAAACATTTGTACTGCTGTATGAGGCTATATATGTGATTATACTGCACGGGATGGCAGAAAGTGAAGGGGGAGGGAAGAGAAAAAAAGGCTAAAAGGGGAGGAGGGAAACAGTGCGATGGGCTGAGAGAGGGAATATCACTCAGCTCAGTGTGTAGAGCTGAAGGTGCAGATCAGTCACTGAGACCAGGAGAGACAAGGAAAGGGGCGATATTTGCTTTTCTGGATATGAAATAACTGAAACATTGATGGACAGAGCACTAAGTCTACTCCTACTACTGGGAACAACATGGACCTCTGTTTAAACTGACCTGCTGACAAGCCGTGGGAATCCTAACCTGTCCATATATGCTGTCATTGTAGGACCCGAGGACTCAACTGTTTACGCTTAACTGAAACCCAGAAAATTGTGGCTACATAGATAAGAAACAGAGCACAGTTCAAATGCGGAGGATCCAGTTACTTCATCCATAGATAGAAAGAGTGAGTGACACACTGTGAGATAACTGTGAAAGGGAAAGAGGGATGATAAAAAAAAAGTTGAAAAGAAACAGAGACGGCTGATGGACATGGGAAGAAGCAACATTTAGGCAGAGAAAATGAGAAAAGAGGAGGAACTGAACAAACTGAGTAAAAACAAAAACTACCGAAATAGAGGTGGACTGGAATACAAAGTGAAACTCAGCTGTAGCATGTGATGACAATGTCATCTGTGAGTGCTCAGGATAGCAGTGTGTCTCAGGACACTGAACGGAGAAACACCAGGGTGAAGAGAGCCGTCCGCATCTCCTCTATAGTAGCTCATGAGGTGAGTTTGTGCTTTTATGTTTGTCCTACGAAATGGGGGACATAAATCTGTTTCCATAGTGCCTTGTGGTGAAAAGAAAAAAATCTCATGATACAAATCTTTAAATTTGAAGGTTAAAATGTATTTTCAACTTTTATATATGCATTTATATGTATTTAAAACTTCACGTAAAAATTACTCTCAAGACTAAAAGGACAATTAGCACTGACGATGTGCAAGCACAGTTACTTTTGACCCTGACCTAATTGAGTATATATTTGTGGGAGTGTCCATTTCAAAACACAAATGTTGCGGAAGAAAATATTTAAATGAGTCATGTAACATTATTTGCTTGTTTTGCAACTGCCAATTTACTGTTGATTGTGCTGATATTTAAAGCTGAAAATAAATAAATAAATAAAAATATAAAAATAAAAGAACAAAATAACAATAAACCAGTCCATATTTTCACTTCAACCCATTGTCCCTGGTCCACTTACAACAACAATTTAGAAGGATAAGTCAAACAGAGGATTTACTTTCACATAAAGTCATGAACCATCAAGCCAAAAACTACAATAAATAAAATAAATCTGTTCAATGAGATTCAAATTTCTCAGGATTTTCTTGGTTCAACTGGACCAGTTTAGCTCTTTTGAAAACATTTTGTCTCTCATCCAAGAGACGAGAAGAACTACCAAGAAGATATTTTCCTGAATGGACATTTTTCTCCATTTTGGCCTACCATCGACACACAAATGGCATTTTAAAGCGGAGATTTAAAAAAGAAATGCTTTCCGGTGTTTTGTTTTTTTTACTCAATGTGTGTGTACCCATGTGGATGGGGAAAATGGACAGATTAGAAAATTACGGCCCATTTTAAGCACGTCTTATTGCTTTGTGTGCTGAACCTGAAATATCAAATCCAGGTGTTTTATAAACCAGTGTATGACCTATAGTAAGTAGAGGTCAGCACATATTCCTCTGGAAGATGGACTGGACCAGCATATTAACAAAATCCATATAATGTAGAGAAAGAATACCAGTGTTTTCTATTTAGGGCATGATGCCATACTCTGGTTTGTTTTTGGTAACATGGTGTTCTGAATGAACTGAAAATCCATGTTGAGCAGAATCTCGCGTTAGCAGCATGGTTAAGTGAGGCTAATTTCACATTGGTTTTTACATTGTAATGAGAATGCATTACTTATTTTACTGCATGAAATATTTGGTGGGTGCTGCTGGTCCAAACATACCTCCACAGGTGGGTTGCTGGCTGAAAATTTTGAGAACCCCTCTAAAGGTTGAACAGTCTTTTGTTTGTCTAAGTTGAGTTGACTTGCTTAATGTTATTTAAATCACATAAGGTGAAGTTGCTGTTGACCACTTCTTGTTTTTACTGTTGCCCTGAATATTGGTATTGGCATATTATATTTACTACTAGCGTGTTGACCTGTGGGGATCCACGGGTTCTAGATGTGGTAGTTTTTATGCTGTTGTGTACTCGTGCATGCTGTACCGCATTTGTCCAGCAGTCAGCACCAAAGCATTCTGGGTATAGCAATGTGATTGTAAGGCTATTGTACTCCAAGATTATTATCTCCCAAAATATTGGTCCTATCAACTTGCCATTTTTGCTAGTCTGTTCCTTGACCAAAAATAAATAAGTATATGAAACTGCAGCAGTCAGCTCTTTTCGGATTTTGTATGAATCCCGAGACACTCATACATGCACACGCACACAGAGACCGCATGGCTTTTATAATATAGATGGTAAGTGGGCACCTGCATGATTTACTATTTACAAAATTATACAATCATGTTGTTTACCTCAACATATTACAATGTCATTATTATAGGAGTCTTGATGTGACAGTTGTATTCAGGGGCACATTTTAATGAGGGAAGAGAAAAGCACCGGACTGGTGGATTATAGGTTTGTGTAAATGTCATTCTATATAGAATAATGCTAGAACGGAATAAGCTTGGTGATTATTTAGTGTGTGTGTGTGTCTGTCTGTCTGTCTGTAAGTGCACTTGTGCGTGTGAGAATATGCATTTCATAAAGGAGTGACAAACATATGGCCCATAGGCCAAGACTGGCCGTCCAAAGGGTCCAATAAGACCCATGGGATGAATTAGGGAAATGCAAAAAATGATTTTAAAGATATTAAGGATGTCAAAATCATTTTAGTTCAGGGGCCACATTCAGCCCAATTTGATCTTAAGTGGGTCAGACCAGTAAAATACTACCATAACCTATAGAATGTAAACTCCAAATTTGTCACTTTGCTTTAGTGTAAAAAGACAAAATTATTTGAAAATGTTTATTTTTCCAAACTATCCTTTCAAAAAAACACAGGAATAACTTGAATAAAAATGAACAACATAATCAATCAATCAATTAATCACATTTTATTTATATGCGCCAAATCATAACAAAAATTACGTCATGACACTTTACATATATAAATATATAGCTGTTTGAAACCAGACTCTGAAGCCAATTTACAGAAACCCAACAGAATCCTCCATGAGCAAACACTTGTGACTGGTGACAGTGGAAGGAAAAAGTTCCTTTTAACACAGAAACCTCAAACCTCGAGCAGACCCTGACTCCTGGAGGACTGACCAGTTGGAGAGAGAGAGAGAGAGACAGAGAGAGAGAGAGAGAGTGAGAGAGAGAGCGAGAGAGAGAGAGAGAGAGAGAGAGAGAGAGAGAGAGAGAGAGAGAGAGAGA
>JAPQRP010000011.1:27520903-27533117 GCA_037367295.1 Apogon hyalosoma | reverse complement strand
CAATTTATTTAGAATCTTGAAAGCATTCTGGTGCAGAATAACACAACTTTTATGGCCACTGCACGAGGCCTTTAAGTACATGACTGGATCTTCTCATCACACCAACACATTTGGCAACTTTTTTCCATAAATAACTTATGTGGGGTTTCCAGGAAATCATTTCATCAGTTAATATCCTCAAAAACAAATGTTCTTTGATTATTTCAATAATTGTGTTATCTATAATTATTTGCACTGTTACACTACTTTTTCATTTTCCAAAAAGCATGAGTTTAGTCTTTTTCAGGTTCACTGATAATTTGTTTACATTAAACCAATTTTTTAACTTCTTCATTTCTTGAGTTATTTCTTCCAAAAGTTGCATCATCATCATATTGTTCACTGGGAAAGTGCAACGTTGTCAAGTGCAATTTGAGGAGAGTATTTATTTTTAGATATTTATCACAAGTCACTGTGCTGCTGTCTTTTAATTGTTTTTACACTGCTTTTATTATACCTTTTATGTGGTTTATATCTCTGACTTCTATTTGATTGTATATTTTAAAGCAACACAACAGACTTATTCAGTCTCCAAACTATATTTTCAAGGATATTTTGGTGGTATAATAATTCACAATAGATTCAATTACACTTTCATCATCACTCCAGAGTGTCTGTCTTTCCTGCACTGGCACAATGCAACTTCTGGGTTTGTGTCGGGACTCCTACACAAAAAGAACTACAACATTTTATTGCTTTACGTCATACGTCACTGATATATCAAGTAATTAATGGGTGCATGTGTACACAGTGACCAGCAGTAAGGAGTCTCGCTTCCCGGCTTTTGAGCTTTTATATTGGTTTTTAAGGAATAAAGGAGATGAGCTACAGGAGAACGTTCGCTTCCAACTGGATTTTAAGGACTGTTGTGTTATGGCTTTCACCAAGACACGGCTCACCAAACAGGATCACAACTCTGATCTTACCATTCATGGCTTAGTTTGCCGGCATCAGTGGCTTGTCAACAAATGTGCGAGTATTACCGGGATAGTGATTTTACGACAGTTGTTACAGACAATACCGTTTCTTGACTTTAGGAGAACCCTGCAAGGAAAAGTTCTGTGGTGTTGCTTTAATCTTTTATACACACACGCGCACACTTTTTTTAATCTTTAATCTTTAATCTTTAATCTTTAAACTTTAATCTTTTATAATCTTTTATACTTGAACTCTGGGAGTTCAAGTATACTTGAACTCTGGGAGATCTCTGCATAATAATTCCTATGTACCTGAATGTGTACAAATGACAAATAAAACATTCTTATCTTATCTTATCTTATCTTATCTTATCTTATCTTATCTTATCTTATCTTATCTTATCGAATGTTAGTAAAGGACGGCCTTTGCGGAGTTGGACAATGTTGTAGCGCAAGAGTGTATAGATTTTTCTATATAATCAAGTATAATCTTTGCATCTCTATAATCACTATAATCAATGTATGTTTTGCGGTTGGTTTAGGTATGCAATTGGTAATGTGGAGCGGGCGACCTCGGCTGGGATAGGCTGGCTTCACACTCTTGGCGAACAGCTGGGGAGGCCATACAATGACTCCATCAGCGGATCAGGTCCCTCTATTCGAGATAAATATGTTACAGCGCTTTACTTCACTTTCAGCAGTCTAACCAGTGTTGGCTTCGGGAATGTATCCCCAAACACCAACTCTGAGAAGATTTTTTCCATCTGTGTCATGCTCATCGGAGGTGAGTTTTTCAGAAGAATATCATCAGGCTAAGATGAAAGTAATAATTATTTAATTCTTTCAGTGCAATGGCTCAAATTTTCTGTGCTGGACTTTGTATATTTAAGTCATGAATTATCTATCATCTTTTTATTTAAACAATGCACAAAGAAACATTCCTTTTGGATTTTCAGATTTAGAATTACTGTGAATTTTGGTAACCTTTGGTATTTGGCAGTGGTAAAGATAACCTGTAAATTTGGCATTATAATCTAATGAAAACACTGTGATTTATAGAACCTTTTAAAGTTAAAGTTAAAATGTGAATATATTAGCTACATTTTATCCAGCATCAACTCAATGAATTGCAAAACTTAGACATATTTTGGCCTTCTTAACTGGAAAAGCAGGGTATTTGGATCAGCGTGTGTTACTTTAATGGAAAAACTTTGTCAACTGTGAGGCAATGGCAATAGTTAGGATTTCTACTGATAACATGTGCTAGCTCTCCCTTCAGCATTTTTGATTGAAAAAAATGATACAAAATTTGTTCCTGCACCAAAGGTGTCTGTTTTTATTTTTTAAATTTTCTAAACAAACAGCATATATTTAACTTTAATATATTAAACATGACAAATCTTTATAAGTACATTTTTGTGTGCAAAATACAAACTGAAAAGAGCTCTCTTTTATTGATAAGAAAAATAAATGAAATGGTCATTAATGAATAAATGAACCTTTCATCAACAAAAAATAATTAATTACTCAAACTCATTTTGAATAAAATAAAATAGAAATGTTCTTAAAATGTTACTAAAGCTTAAATAAGATGACTGACGATAATATAAAAATAGAAATACTGAAATGAAATAAGGTCAGGACTGTTTTTTTTATATGAATGTATTTATTGTGTTTTGTATTTCAGCATTACTACTCAGTATTTATTTGGTTTTCAGTACATGATGACTTATTGAATGTATTTTTCCCAAAAAATTTAAAGTACCCCTGGGGGTACACGTACCCCCATTTGAGCAAGATTGTTCTTGTCTATATATTCTAACATATTATTATTTCAATACTAATACTCTGTTCAAGGACCAGTCCATCTTGTTATTGTAATACCTACTAAGTTATTTGGATGTTTGTACCACCTCAGTATCCATGCCATATCCCCTATCATACCATTTCTGTTTTGTTTGTTTTTGGAAGCATTCAGTAACAGATTTTTTGGGACTCATGTTACTAAAGTTTTTTTTGTAGCTAACAACATTTTGAAGTCCTTTTCACACTTTACAAGGTGTATGTGTATAATTATAATAATGCAGTGGTGGTGGCAGAATCTGTAAAAATCTGTTTATTTAGGCATTTAGAGCTGTAGCTAATGGTCCAAGATGCAATAAACATAATGCAATCAACATAAATAGTGTTACGTGGCATAAAGTTAACAGTAGACATCAATACTGTTAATCACAATTATTAGTATTACAATTAATTGTCAACACAAGTTTCAAGATAAGATATGCCTTTGTTAGTCCCACAAGGGGAAATGATGTGTCAGTCCTAAAAGGAGGTCCTTTCATTTTACTTGAGTAAATCCATCAAATGATATTTTAAACTACATTTGTCAGGTGACTTTGATTATTATTTATTATTGGTGGTGGGGTGCACTGATTTTATATGTTAAGCACTTTGTGCTACATTTTACTGTATGAAAAGTGCTATATAAATAAAGATTGATTGATTGATTGATTAGCAAATTCAGATTATTGAAACAAATATAAGCAGGAGTCCTGCAAATTCAGATTATTGAAACAAATATAAGCAGGAGTCCTGGGTTGGATTTTAGCAGCAGTAGGATGGGCCTTTCTGGGTAGAGCCCTCACCTTTCCTGATGGTAGCTGGGATAGGCTCCAGTACCTCTGCAATCTTTTGAGGATTAAATGGTTTGCAAAATGAATGAATGAATTAATATAAGCAGGATATTTATTATCTGTTATTAAATGTGAAGATCTCTTGTAGCACATAAGGTAACTAGAACTTAGACTTTTTCACTATTTATTACTGAGGTAAAATTCCTGTATGAATCCAAAAAGAGAACTGACTGTCTGTGTTTTGTCTCCTGGTCAGCGCTGATGTATGCCAGTATTTTTGGTAATGTGTCAGCCATCATTCAGCGGCTATATTCTGGCACAGCACGCTACCATGCCCAAATGATGAGAGTCAGAGAGTTCATCCGTTTCCATCAGATCCCCAACCCTCTGAGGCAGCGGCTGGAGGAGTACTTTCAACATGCTTGGTCATATACTAATGGCATAGACATGAACGCTGTGAGTATGACAAGTTGGGACTAGCTTGCTAATTTTTGAAATGAACAAAGTTCTTGATTACACATCAGTACTTACAGGTGCATGTTAATGAATTAGAATATCATCAAAAAGTTTATTTTTTGGAATAATTAAATTCAAAAAGTGAAACATCTTTACAGTGGCTTGCAAAAGTATTCATACCCCTTGAACTTTTCCCACATTTTGTCTCGACTGCAAACATAAATGGATTTTTTTGGAATTTTATGTGAGAGACCAGCACGTAGTGGCATACAGTTATGAAATAGAAAGAAAATGATACATGATTTTAATATTGTTAAAAATTTAATATTGTGGAGTCATGTCATCTGCTGGTGTTGGTCCACTGTGTTTTATCAGGTCCAAGGTCAACGTGTCACGTCATGGTGTACCTGGATGTTTTAGAGCATGTCATGCTTCCCTCTGCTGACCAGCTTTAGAGATGCTAATTTCATTTTTCAGCAGGACCTGCCCACTCTGCCAAAAGTACCAATACCTGGTTTGAGGACCAGGGTATCCCTGTGATTGATTGGCCAACAAACTCGCCTGACCTAAATCCCATAGAGAATCGAAGGGGTATTGTGAAGAGGAAGATGCGAGACACCAGAACTACAATGCAGAAGAGCTCAAGACTGCTATCAGAGCAACATGGGCTTCCATAACACCTTAGCAGTGCCACAGACTGATAGCCTACACCAGGGGTGTCAAACTCCAGTCCTCGAGGGCCAGTATCCGGCGTGTTTTAGATGTTTCCCTCTTCCAACACACCTGATTCAACCACATGGCTTATCAGCAGGCTGCTGGGGATGCTTGATGCAGGACAGCAGTCCTCGAGGACTGGAGTTTGACACCCCTGGCCTTCACACTGCCACCACACTGCATTGCTGCAGTAATTTATGCAAAGGGACCCCCAACCAAGTATCAAGTGCTATCTATATTCATACTTTTCAGTAGTCCTTTTTTTTATTGGTCTTAAGTAATATTCAAATTTTCTGAGATATCAAATTTTGGATTTTGGGTTTAGCTGAAAGTTCTAATCATCAAAATGAAAATAAATAAAACTTGAAATATATCAGTCTGTATGTGATGAATCTATATCCAAAGATGGTTCACTTTTTAAATTGAATTACTGAAAAAAAACCCTTCTTTTTGATGAAATTCTAATTTATTAAGATGCACCTTGATAGGTTGGGGCAGCTGTGGCTCAGTTGGTGGAGTGGGTCATCCAAAGACCAAAGGATCAGCAGTTCAAATCCTGCCTCTGACTGTCAACGTGTCCTTGGACAAGACACTGAACCCTAAATTGCTCCCAGTAGGGCCTGGCAGTGCCCTGCATGGCAGCAGCCACCCACTGGTGAATGTGAGGCCTTGTAAAGCTCTTTGGGCACTGGCAAAGTGCTATATAAGTACCATCCATTTACTTTTGTATATCGATAATTCATTACTAGAGTTTTGTCATGCTTTATAGCTAGCGTATGTGACCAGCTGTTCAGGATCTCAAATAAAGATTCACTGTATGAATATATATGATTCATGGGTCATGTAGATTCTATACAATATCAATTAATGGGAAAACTACAGTTTAAATATGCCTCTCATGATGGTGATAACTTCAGTCACAATAAATAATCTATACACAGTAAAAAATATATTTTTTCAATTAAACACACCTGCAGTGGTAGCTGAAGAATAACCTGTAGTGATCATAATATCACATAATTAATTTGGGATAATCAGTTAATGGATGTAACAATGGTTGTATGGACACATCCCTGCTTCTTTTCCAGGTTCTCAAAGGCTTCCCAGAGTGTCTTCAGGCAGATATCTGTCTTCACCTCAACAGGACATTGTTGCAGAATTGTAAAGCTTTCAAAGGTAACTGTGACAGCTGTAGACGCTAAGATGAATGACTGTATTCTCTGACCTGACCAGAGTCAATGTGGTCTATTTAAAGGTTCATTCTGCAATATTTACTGACATTTACTTGTGAAGTTGCAGATTAACCCATAAAGACCCAGTTCTACTTTAGTGGCAGTTCCCAAATTAATTTTTCCCTCTCTTTAACCTTTCTTAAGTAATTTCTCACCATTTATTATAATATTATCCTCTGTAGTTTGCTTTTTTTTTTCAGTGACAATCTGATATTTTCCCGAATTTAGTTCACTGATCATGTTGAGAAAATAAAGAAATAGAGCAAAATACAGAGGATAATATTACAATAAATGGTGATAAATTTAATTAAGAAAGGTTAAATAGAGAGAAAATTTAATTTGAGAACTGCCACTAAAGTAGCACTGGGTCCTTATGCTCACTAAAATAAAAAGAAAAAAATAATAATTATACTGAGTTGTTAAAATAAAATAATATTAAGAATAATTTGGGTCGCAAAGTGTTAAAAATAAATTCAAATATAATTTTTAAATTTAGCCATCTATTTGCTAATGATTTTCCAATAATTATACCATTGGTGTGCTTCAGACAGTGCTTTATGTAGACACACCACACAAACAGCTTCGACACTGAGATTCTTCCCTTCTGAAAGTCAAATTGGCTGCCAGTTGTGTTTGGTTAAATGTAGAGGGGGCAAAGCTCTTTCAGGTTGCATTTGTTAAATTGGTGTTTGCATGTTTTGTTCTTTTTATTTGTTGTCTAGGATCCACTAAAGGATGTCTGAGGGCATTAGCCATGAGGTTTAAAACCACTCACGCTCCTCCTGGAGACACCTTAGTCCACGCTGGAGACCTGATATCAGCTCTGTACTTCATCTCCAGAGGATCCATAGAGATCCTTAAAGGAGATGTGGTAGTCGCTATACTGGGTAGGTTATTGTATTTGTTAGTGGTTAGCGACAAAATGTACACATTTGTACCTACAGTAGGACTGTCCTTATCTTATCTTATCTTATCTTATCTTATCTTATCTTATCTTATCTTATCCAAATAGTTGATTAATGGTGAAAAGTACAACCAAGCCTCAAGGCACATGTTTTAAATACTGAGAGCAAGGAATCCCTTAAATGTCCTTGAAATCTCTAAATCTATATTATTTCAGGGAAGAATGATATCTTTGGGGAGCCCATCAATCTGTATGCCCTTCCAGGAAAATCCAGTGCTGACGTGAGAGCTCTGACCTACTGTGATCTGCATAAGATCCACAGAGAGGACATCCTAGAGGTATACACTGTTGTGTTCTTATATTTTACAATGTTATTTTAATGCAATCTGAGGAAATGTTCAGTCTCTTTAGGACATAAATTGTACAGAATTGCTATTAAGTTATTAAACATCTAACCAAACCCTTAACTGTATTTTTAGGATATTATTAACTTTGAAAATAATTGATGGATTGATGGAACATTTTTCCTTCTAATGTTATCATTAATAATGTATAGTTTAAGATGCAATGGCACAACTTTAATAAAGTTCATTGTCAGTTTTTTTTCTATATTCTTAGTTTTGTAATTATTATCATCTGAGAACCATAACCAGTTGACTTGTACATTGTGTAATGCAAAGCTGGATTTGAATATTGTAGAAAACCAAAAATATGTACATTCTTTTAAATTGCATTTGTCCCACTATAACACAACACTTTAGTTTTCATTCATTTCAAGCAAACATTATTTGTGTTCTACTGAAAACATCCAGGTTCACTATGACCCCAGGGTCATGCTATAACAAATCAACTCATAGTTCATATCATCAGAAAATTTCCATAAAGTTGACAGAACCCTGAAAAATCTCAAAGCTTTATTGCAAATACTTATTTATGAATTGCTGAAGCCATATGAACTAAGTCTCATCATCAGTATGTCTGTGCTGTGTTGCTACCAGCAACATGTTTTAGTGAGTAGTTAAAACCAAAACATAGTGTGCTCACTAGTTTTTACTTCCTCTCAGAAAATAGATCTATTTGCCTGTCATTTAAGTTGTTTTTTTTTTAACTTACCAACCTTTTTAGCACTTTCATTTTATGTGTCTTTCAAACTGCTGTTAAATAAATGTTGAATACATTTAAATCAAATTTAGATTCATATCAGATTAAATTTAGATCTGTGCAACATGAAAATGATTAAGTACCAGGAACTCCACATATTACAGGCCGTTCAGTTAAACAACTCCCATCTTAATGTTTTATTGCAGAAAAAAAACATTTAGAGTTGTTGTCCTGGACCCTGGACCACTTCTACCTGCAAACATTTTTCCAGTAGCCACTAGAAAATGATGAATACATACACTGTATGGACATCAATACTGACACACCTACAGCTTGTAGGACCTCCCATTCTCACTGATTTGAAATATTATCATGATAAAACTGTTCATGTTAGTTAATACTAGCGCCTCAGCCTGAGATAATACTGACTTGAGAGAGTGAAAGTAGAGACTGTGAGGCAGGCTGAGTTTGTCAGAAGATTCACTGTCAGGAAGACTAAAATTACAACAGCCGTGGCAGTGAGAGATTGGCTGACACAAGGGAAGGTTGAGGTAGTAGCAGATGCTGCCTTCACATGCTAAGATGCTCCTTGTGTGCATTGTGTTCAAATGCTTTTGTTGTAGTGAAATGAAAAATGGCTCACACACAATTTATGGTGACCTGCTACTTGGGTAAAACAGTTTTGGACAGCAGTGGAATGTTAATAAAAGCATTGTTTGTCATTTGCAATTGCTCTGAAAAGTTCAAAGGTTATTTTCAACTCAGTAGCTTGTGGATCAAATGCTTTTTCTCTCAGTTGAGGGGGCGTTCATGTCCAATTTTCAATCTCATAACTAGTATTTACCATAATTCCCATAGCACATGAAAGCAGGATGAGGAGCTTGTCATTGGTGTGTATACCACCAAAGCTCCAGTCACCTGCTTGGATGGGGTTGCAGGTGTTGTTTCATTAACAGTTTGGCTGTGAAGTTCTTGACTTTTATTGTGTGCAGGTCCTCAACATGTATCCAGAGTTTTGTGAATACTTCTGGTCCAATTTGGAGATCACCTTTAACCTCAGAGATGTAAGTTACCCAGCGGTCACTGGAAATCTGATCAAAGTACACTACCCTGCCAAATAAAAAAACAGGCATGCAGGCAACATTTTGTTGAGCCACCATTAACCTTGTTCATGCGTTGCATTTGCCATGGTATCATTTATGCCACACAGTGTGAGTGCAGTGTCACAATAAATGTTCCAACATTTGTTTCCATCCAGAGTTATATTGATGATGGGAGTTTCAGTGTGTGTGCGTGTGTGTGTGTGTGTGTGTGTGTGTGTGTGTAAACTCTTTTTCAGCACATTCCAAAAAAAATTCTTAATGTAATTTAGGTCTGGAAAACTGTGGTGACCAATCCATGTGTGAAAATGATGTCTCATGCTCCCTGAACCACTCTTTCACAAACCCAATGATGGATTCTGCTATTGTCATCTTGGAGTCAAGACAGTCATTGGTAGTCATCTGACCTAAGTTTTTTGGTACACAACATTGCTGATCCTAGACCTGACAAACTGAAGCAACCCCAGATCCTCACACCACCCCTACAGGCTTATGCATAACGCAGTAGGGCGAAGTCAAGGGAAGGTTTGCATCTGGTCAAACAAAAAAAACAAAAAAAGAAATTACAATAATCTACACCAGACTTATATTTTTTGGGTAGGTAATTACTTATATGTTCAGGAAAATGTATTTTGAAATGAGAAAAAAATTATGAAAAAAAATGTGAGGAGTTTTATGAGTGTGAATGTCTGGAAAGTGACAAAGTTTTCTGCCGTCATTCTGGATTCATTTTAGAAACTCTCATAAATAAACAAAATTTATTCCAAATACAGTAATATTTGACTATTATATTATTTATGTCATATTTTAAACACAATGTTTAAAATCAATAAATGCATATATCTATGCAAAATACATTTCAATACAATGTTAGTATTATTTGTATGTTGTAAATATTGTAAAATATATATATATATAATATTGATAATTGAAATAAAAAACATTTAATTTGATATTTACTTTTGTTGTCCATCTGTGATGCTGACATTTTTCTAAAATCTTTCTATTTAGGTCTGATCTTTTTTTTTCTCTAACCAATTATTAGGTTGTAAAATAGAGGGTTTAAGGTAAACACTGAACACATTTGAGGATGAAAATGTCATAGGAACTTCATTTTTGAGAACTTTGTAATTCTTGCAAAATAAATGTAACGTTTTTGTCTATCCATGATGCAGTAGTTTTTGATGTTTTTCCTTTAAACATATTTGTAACCAAATTTTGCCCTTTTAATATGTTTAAGATAGCATTTAGACCTTTACAATTATATGTAATATTTGTCTTGAACTTGTCTGGTCCAAAAGTTATGAATCAGAAAGTAGTGGGCGGTCCATCCTTGACACCCTTGACCTCACCCTACAGTCACATCACTTCCTCTGCCTCTCTTCACACCCTGATGCACCCATCACTGTGGACAACAAAGTCAATTTGGAGTCATCAGACCACATAAACTTTTTCTATTGCTATACTGTCCAATTTTTATGCTTCATAGTCAATTAATATCTTTTAAGGAAATGATAAGGTACTCAATGCAACAGTTACTGTTAAATACCATATAAATCACAGCAGTAAATATCCAGTCAAAGACTCTTACCTATTTGTTTAATTCAATCCAAATAGTGATTTTTTTTTTTTTTTTGACAGGGTATTGTATTGTGTAAAGTGAAAATATACCTCAGTACACTAGAACCTCATTGCTCATTTTGCGATTTACTTGTTTTACAAATCAGTTTTCCCCATTAAAATTAAATTAAATATAATTAATCCTTTCCAGCCCAAAAAAAACACTGAAAAAATATTTTTTTAAGAGTTTTTAAAACAGAAAAAGTGCAGTTAGAAAGAAAATAACAGTTACAAAAACCAATACACTGGTTTTATTAATTTATTTACCTTTAAGATGAGATGATCTGTGTGTGAGGAAGACGGTGGAGGAGGAGGAGGAGGAGGAGGAGGGTTATTCTCTGGAAGGAAAATCTCCCTCCAGTAAAACGTCAGGTAGAAGAATTCCTGGTGTCTCCCTTCACTTAATTTGTTCTTTCTGGCCTCACTTCCATCACTGTCTGCACCTGCAGGTCATTTCATTAAAAACCTAAATGTTCCTGAAATGCACCAGACCATTGTGATTAAATAAAGCAGCTGCAGGACCTGACCTTAACTGGTCTGGAAGATTTTTTTCAACAGAATCAGAAACCTCTGACCACTTTGCCAACACTTCTTTTAATCTCTTGATAGAGATAACCTCCTCCACTACACTGTCCTCGTTGGGGAGTTTCCTTACCTCCTCCTCCATCTGAACGCTGGTGCTCCTGAATGTGAAGTGAGCCTGTGGAGCCTACACCTGTTGGAGGAACACCTGCTCCTACTACAGATTTACACTCATATTTCAGGCAAAAATTCTCAAGAGCCGCAGCTCGTTGAGCGAATTTCTTGTACAACAGTGCACTTGTACTGCAAGGTTCTACTGTATTCACCTCATTTATCTATTTTGAGTTGAAGAGATTTAAAAATTACATCCGTATTGGTGTCTGATGACTTCTAGACAGGCCTGTAGAGGCTGTTACAGATTAAAAAGGTTGCAAATGTATTGTTCTTTTGTATACATTTAGTTGATAAAGTAATTTAATAGACATTTATATTCATGTAACCTACATTGTTTTCTCTGCCCACATGTGTGCAGGTGAATAATGAAGTGGTGGGTGTGTTGAGTGGGGAGGAGACTGATTGCGATGGACACAGCAAGCTGCAGAGGACAGCGAAGCACTCTGCCTCTCACACAGGTGAATCTGTGCTAACATAAAGCTCTTGTCTGACTGAAAACACCTGCAGGAATGTTCTGAGTGTCACCCAAAACCACATCTCACATCATCTGCTGATCCTTGTGTTTACTATATTCTGTATATACTACTAAATACTGTATGTGTTCATTTTATCTCTATCTACCTCAAACCATGACGTGACAAATAAAAGCTGTCCATTTGTCAAAAGTGCATTATTATTTTGATTAATTTTTTGTCACAATTCAAGTTAATGTTGAAGACTATACCAAGTCTAAGAGGAGAGGACAATGCAGCTGATCAGCTTTGTCTTTGCTGCTGAATGGTGTGTGTATGTATGTATGTAT
>JAPQRP010000011.1:27477373-27498109 GCA_037367295.1 Apogon hyalosoma | reverse complement strand
ATGTTTTATTGAGACCGATGCACCGTCATTTCGTTATGATGAAATGTTTAAATGACAAAGAAATCTGAATATTTACTTATATGTGGAAAGTATGCTTACATTTCACGTAAAAGCTGTTTGTAATAACTGCTTGTCATACGATCGGTTTTTATTCTGAAATATGAAACCGGAAGTTGTATTTATTTTGCGGATTCTCTTGGGTTCGAATACACCTAGCTTAACTGCACTGTGTCAGAGCCGACTAGGATTTGAGTTATCCCCCCTTCGTAACGCTCACTGGGCAATAGAGGGAAGAGTGAAGACTGGACACGGACTCGCTGGTCTTTGTGGATGCTTTGGCACCGTCCTGACGGATCCTGAGACGACGGAGGATGAACGCGCGCGCACTGCAGTAATGATGCGATTTATTCTGGACTGCCTGAGGACACCGGCATCTGCAAGCCCCAAGGATAAAGGGTAAAAGGACTGGAAACTCTAATTCAAGGGTAATACAGAGGGCCTTATTTAATCTCAGGACTTTGAGGCACATTGGCTTCAATCTCCATAAAGAAGCAGAGTACGATTTAGCGAAATATTACTTTTGAAAGTATGGAATTCATGATGACGACGCGCGTGCTGACTAATATAAAAGGATAGGTACAGGCCAGAGGAGGCAAACCATGTTAGTTCAACGTAATTAGAATCTCAAGTAAAATAACAACAGTGGAAAAAAGTAAAATTACATTATGAGAATGTTTACATCTCCAAACTACCGTTTAAAAATGTGTATAACATGAACAACCGTGAAAAAACGGAAATTTCTTGTGGAAAAATAAGTGCAACAATGTTATGCCTCAGTTTATCATTTACACATGTGCATTACATCTTAGACATTGCACTGGATCTATAAATACACAAAATATTTAGTAAAAGGCATAATATTGGTAAATGTGCACTTACTTCTCTTAAGACATTTCATGCTGTTCATATTTGTTCAGGTTATTCACATTTTTTTTGGGAAATGATAGTTTGCAAATGTACAGATTTTCATGCAATTTTACTTTTTTTTACATTAAAACAAAGAGAAAAGTTTGTAGTTGTCATTATTTATAGGTTATTATGTCAGTATTTTACTTGTCCAACCCACTTGAGATCAGAATAGGGCTTTATGTGGCCCCTGAACTAGGGATACAAATTATCGATTAATTAATTAATCGTCAGTTGGTTGACCTTATTGATCGATTAACGATAAATTGATAAGCGGTGATTTTCCCAGGAACCTGAATTTCTCTTTCAACAGGGTCAGTGAGAATAAAAGCTAAATATTGTTTATATACTTCATGAAAAAAAGCACGTCATATTCCTTAATGATTGATTTATTGAACCATTGGATACAGTCCAAGCAATAACATTTATGGAGTAGAACTAAAGAAATTCTGCTGAGAAACTCAATAAAATAAAGGCTGTTGCTACTGGTCCGGCCCAGACCCATCTCGCTGCTAGCTATTTGTCCGGCACTTCCTGTGTACATGCGCAGTGAGCCATTGCCTAGTAATACGTAAGTGCACCTAGATGCCTAACTCTAACCCATTTTAATGCAAAAGAATGTTGGCGCAGTGGCGTACTGCGCATGTAAATCGGAACTACTACGGACACATAGCTGTGTGGTAGTATTCACTGGTCAGCCCTATAGACACTTCGTAAAATAACCCCCACCACCACCACTACCAACCACCCACCCGCAATTTTCCCATGGGTGACTGACATACCTGATTGTGGCCCAGATCAGGAGCATGAAGGATGTTTTAACTTCTGTCTCACTGACCAGATAATCCAGATGACTGTGGACTAGACCAACCCCTGCATATGCGCCCATATTTGGACGGGGGGGGCACAAGCGTGCCTTTCGGTCGGTAGGGTATGCGTTTCGGTCGGGGGGTGGCACGCACACAGTTCGGCCGGGGGTCCTACTTTTAATACTATGGGGGTACGGGTCGGTGCTGTCTGTGCCCCCGCAGTAGTGAAAGTGAAACTTTATGCTCATTTATCTTCCCTACCTCCTGAAGCTTTGCAAACTTTCATTTGAGGGGACGGGACGTTTGTCCTGGACTATTATATATTACACATTTGTATAATAAGTCTAATGCGACGATGATGACTTTTTTTTTTTTGATGAAATGTTTGGTGTGGTGTTAAGGATGCAAACCTATACCAGTGGAAACGCTGCGTTCCACCATGTCCCTAAAGCGATTCTAACTAATCAATGCCAGGATCCGGTTCCATGACTATCAGCGTCACAACGTGGACAAGCTGGCTGTCTTCGGACAAGTGTGGACCGGTGGACAACGCACCCCCCAGTATTCAACGACACCACAAACACCGCTGTGGAAAAGGGCAATTAACCAACAATTAAAGTAATTTAATCGAGCAAATTCTTATTGACAATTAATCGATAGTCAATTAATTGTTTACATCCCTACCCTGAACTAAAAGAATTGATTGTTAATATCTTCAGTGTAATTTTTGCATTTCACAAATTCATCCCACAGACCAAATTGGACCCTTTGGAGGGCCATATGTTTGACACCCCTAGCATAGGCTAATAATGGTCTTAATAATGCAAATATAAGATAGCTCTGAGATTGTTCTGTTAAATAACTGTCTATTGATGGCATTTTAAGATATTTCAAATTAATAGGACTGGGTACTGAACTTTAATATTTTTATCACACTCACTTAATTTCTTATTATCAAGTCTAGAAAAATTAAGGAAATTAAACTTAGATTTAGTAAAATTACAACTGAATAATTTTTTTAGTCAGTATACGCATCGATTAATCAATTAATTGTTACTGCTCTAATCTAATCAGCGTCAGTGTATTGGTGTGCAATTGGTTTTAATGCCCTTTAATAATGGTTTGGTTGATAGACAGCTTTCATTTAGTGGCAAATACACTAGGTTTATACATTTATGGAACTGTATTGAGTGTACAACAATGAATGTAGGGCTGCACAATTAATTGATTTTAAATCAGATTATTTAATTAGGACGATTTTAAAAAAAAGGGTAATCGTCAAATTGAATTTCATCTCTCTCATGTCTCCAGGCTACCGTAGGCTCCTCCTCCTAACTGTGACAGTGGTCTCCACAGTCTTTGGTCTCCACACGCCAGTACACAAATGCCATTTGCTAAGGAGAGTGAGAAGTTCATGGCTAAAAATAGCAAGAGCAAGTTGGTTGTGTGGAATTGGTACGGCTTCAAAGTTTCCGATGAAGACCAAACCATTCCTCGCTGCAAACTCAGCCTGAAGGAGGTATCTGTCAAAGACACTAGCACAACCAGCTTATTTCAGCTCCTCAAACATCATCACACGTCAAGAGTGGGAGCAGTGTATTACATTGTGGGCTGCACATGAAAACAACTTGCCAACTTCTGTTGAAATCAATATTGAAAATCAAGTTTTTAGAAGAAAAATGTCTGGATTTATTTTTGGGCAAAATTGTGCAGCCCTAAATGAATGTTTAATATAATATTTAATTTCCTTTGCCTCAAAAGTGAAAAGAGGTGTTGTCATGCAGTCTCAGCAGATTATGAGCATTGTTATTATGAATATTGAGAGTCTGACAAATGTACAGCTCACAAATCTTGAAAGTAATAATAGGGGAATTTCAACAGTGTAGTGAGCACAGAAATCAACATTAAATTTGCTGCAGTTAGGTGTCAGCAGTCATAGTGAATAAACTGAGTGACTGACTTACTTTCCATGGAAATGAAATCTGAGGCCAGAGGGACTTTTTTGAATACACCAGAGTCACTGAAGTGACTTAATTATTAAATGGAGCATGAATGAATCCTTGCACCCTGACAATAATTGAGTTAACATGATCGCTTTACTGCAGTTTACAGGGGTGTCTTAATGTTCAAAATAAGCGACTCAATAGCTTTACACACTCAAAATAAATATGAATGACTATAGAAATGATGATGGAAAATATGCATTGATATTTTAACTTTTTATTGTTCATATTATTATGTTTCTGTGAACTCCCTTGTATAAACATCCCAATAGTATCAAGGTTAGTGTCAGTGTTTGGTTTATTTGCCTCATGGGCATCAGACTCATTTTAGTTCAGTTCCACATTCAGTCCAACTTGATCTCAACAGGGCTGGACCAGTAAAATAATAACATTGAAAAAAGTAAAATTACATAATGAAAATGTTTTCATTTACATAGCATGCTTTAAAAAATTGGAATAACTGAACAACAGCTGAACAATCGCAAACAAACTGAAATTTCGTAAGAAAAATAAGTACATTTGCAACAATATTATGATGATCTGCCCATGTCCATTACAACTTATAGATATCGGTGGACCTGCAAAGGCACAAAACCTTTAGTAACAGGAAGCATACTGGTAAAATTATTCTTACTTCTTGTAAGACATTTCAGGTTGTTCATATTTGTTCAGATTATTTACATTTTTTGTGAAAGGGTAGTTTGTAACTGAACACATTGTCATGTAAATTAACTTTTTTTTTTTTTTTTTTTTACAAAAACAAATAGAACATTTTGGACTTGTCAGTATTTATAGGTGATTATGATAGTATTTTACTAGTCTGATCGACTTAAGATCATATTGGGCTGTGGCCCCTGAATGAAAATTCCTTTGATTGTTAATATCTTTAGTATTTTTGCATTTCATCAAGTCATCCCACAGGCCGGATTGGACCCTTTTGGCGGTTCAGTTTTGGCCTACTGCCTGTATTTTATTTCTCTGGATTTGGGAAGTTCATGAGGGCATAGAACTATGCAAGTCTGTTTATATCTACAGCCAATAATGATAATAATGGATTAGATTTCTATAGCGCTTTTCAAGGCACCCAAAGCGCTTTACATTATTGATCCATTATTCATTCACTCTCACATTTTCCCTCTGGCTGCCAATTTGCGCCAAATGGCCCCTCCGACCACTACTGAACATTCATACACCAGTGTGAGTGGCACTGGAGGCAAGGAGGGTGAAGTGTCTTGCCCAAGGACACAATGGACAGACTAGGACAGAGTGGGATTCGAATCCCCAACCCTTCGGTTATCGGACGACCTGCTCTACCTCCGGTCCTTTTGAGTGAAGGCAGGGTAAACCAACAGCATAATAACAACAGTATAAAAATCTATATAAAGTTGTAGAGATGTATAGAACTAACAACAATAACATGAAAGTATATAAAAACTATCTATAGATATATGGAAATAACAACAATAACATAAACGTATATATAAAATGTCTATGGATATAAACAACTACAAACAAGGCACATGATGTCTACAAACAATATGGGCACTGCAGTCTTCAACCAGCATTTTCTGCCACAGCAAAATCCTTGGTGCAACACCATACATTTGATACAAAAAAATCATGACAGTTTGGGGGGGGGCAGTGCAGTGCCCCTATAAACAAACGTCCTGCCCCCTCAAATGAAAGTGTGCGATTTTCATGAGGTAGGGAAAAGGTAAATGTGCTTAACAACAGCGGGAGATGTAGAGGAATTAGTAATGTGTGTTAAATTTCACTTTCACTTTGCACATACCCATTGTGAGAAATACGTGGCACAGACCACACCACCCAGTAACCCTACCACCACCACCACCACCCACCCATTACACACAACCACACTAAGAGATCAATTCCACAGGTAACACTGTCAACACATTTGGATCCAACTCGCTAACTTACTCACAACTTATCATGGAACTACAGCTCTAATCTTATCAGGGTCAGTGTATTTAGGGTGTGCAGTTGGCTTTTATACCTTTTAGGTTGATAGACAGCTTTCCTTTTGTGGTACATACACTAGGTTTATGCGTTAATGGAACTGTATTGAGTGTACAACAATGCTGAATATTTAATTGAATTTGTTTTGCCTCAAAAATGAAAAGTTCTATTGATATCACATGCATGCATGCAGTCTCAGCCAATTATGAGCATTATAATTATGAATATTTGGAGTCTGACAAATGTACAACTAAGAAATCTTGAAAGTGATAATAGTGGAATTTCAAGAGTGAGCACAGAAATAAAAATTGAATTTGCTGTAGAGTTAGTCTAGTTAAGTGTCAGCAGACATGTTGGACTTGTTGGCAGTGCATTGCAGTGCTGACATATACAGATGAACAACTATTCACTCTCACACTCACATGGTAGGAAGAAGCCTGAAAACCAGCAGAGATCTGAGTACATGTAGATGTGGGGAGAACATGCAAACTCAAACTCCATACAGGAAGGCCCACGCTGACTGGAATCAAACCCAGGTCCTTCTTGCTGTGAAGCAATAGTGCTAACCACTCCACGGTGCCACCCATGTAGCTCCTTTAATAAAATATGCAATGTTTCTTGCTTTGTGTTTGTAAACTGACTGTTCAAGCATTCTTCTCCAGTTAGTGAACGAGTGAGAGAGAGTGTTATGATCAAGGCAGCAATAGAATGAACAAGGAGCAGTGGCAGAAAGCTGTTTAGAGAGATATAAAAGGTTATTTTCTGATTGTTTTATGTTTTACATATATATATTAATGCACATTTGAATATGCTCACACTCTTATCTGAGGTGGACCAGGTAATTACATGATAAGGTGTTATGGTATAGAATGTGGTTCTAGAGTGGAACAGCCCAGTGATACAGTCGTAGTCAGTACACGAATCATACATAAAGTACTGTATTTGTTTTAGTTCTGTTTATGAAGAGAAGAATTAATGACTTGAAATTTTATGAATGAGTCAGTCAAAGTGTGTGTGTGTGTATACTGATGCAGTATCCAGTGATGGAAAAAGAGGAGGATATAGAGAAGGTGTTGACAGTAGCAGTGTAAGGACAGCAGCAATTTCATGTTCCAAACAAAAAAGGAAGAAAAAAAAAATGCAAATCCAGTCCGTCCACAGCTGAGGATGGACTCGCCTCCTCCACTCCACTTACTCTGCCTGTCTGAGTCATCCCCATCTCTCCTCCTGCTTCACATTGGTGCATTTTCCTTTTATGCATCCATGTAATGCACACACACACTTACGTTCGCAGAGGTAGCTCCGCCTCCTCTGCAGTGTAGCAGCAGCGATAGAGTGGGCAGAAATGGAGGAACCAGCAATGCAGCAGGAAAAAATAGAAGGATCATGGGAGGTAGCGGGGCATAATGGAGCAGGCTGGAAGAATGAATCAACCCTAACCTCCCTGCTTAAACACTCATGTCTTCTCTGCTGGTCATCTCCCAGGGACAACGATGTTGTGGAAACAGATGAGAGGGTCCTCAGCAAGACAGCCGAGATCAGAGTAAGAAGACCGCAGCACCTAGCGCTGGTGTGTGTGTGTGTCTGTGTGCATGTTAGTGCTTGATCCATTTGTGTGAAGCTGTTTATTGTTGGTTTCTGAAAATGATGCTGACATTATTGTTGTTATTCTCTATACTGTGCAACACATGCTATGGGTGTTTCATTTGTAATATTTCTGCTTCTCCCAGTACTTCATCTCCCATGATGCTCCCTTGTGATGTCATGGTGCTGTATGGCTGATGCCACACTTAGATAAAACTGTAGGCTACTTTTCAATGTTGGTTCAGTATCTTTTTAGTTTTTGGGTCCTGGATTCAGAGGGCTTGTTGGGCCACAGGTTTTTAAAATTAACTGATTAAATGCAATAGCATTGAATTAATGGAATGTAAAGTCTCTGTCTTGTGCAGAGGTCCTTTTTCAAAATATAGTTTTAATATGTATTTAAATTGTTATTTTACATTGCAGTACACATTATTATTACCATTACTTTTTAATTTGTTGTTGTCAGATAAAAGGCTGTTTAATTATGTGAAACAGTAAAGTGGTGATGGTTTGATAGTTAATGATCCTTATCTATATTAACTGCAGCTCCAGGACATAGACTGCTGCATTTGGTTCAGCAGGGAATGTTGACAACCCTCCTTTTAATAAGTATTTGTTCTTGTATGACTTTTGTATAACTTTTTTCCTCAAAATATTGACTTTATTCTCATAATATTTTTTTCATGAAATTATTACAACTTAATATAATGTAAAATGTTTTTTTTTTTTCTTTAAATTGATTTTGTTTAATCTGATATCATGCTATGCTGTGATACTAGGCATTCAGTAAGCCTGGAGGGAATTTATTGAAATTCATTTGGAGTCAAGGGTGGACTCCAAATTTGGCAAATTCAATATGACAAAAGGTCAAGGTCACTGTGACGTTGATCTTTGACCTAAAATTCCTTTCATTACACTCCTGGATTTTCACGTCTGTGTATTGTCAGGTTGTAAAAAGAGAACTGGATCAGTGTCACATTATAACGTGAACATTTTTTTGTTGTAACAAGATGTTTTCATGTAAAACTTATTCACATCTGAATTACCACAAACAATTCATCACATTATATTGTTATAACTTACATTGTTAAAACACAATAACTTGTTTAAATCATGTATATATTGTTATATGATACATGATAGTATAATGTTAGAACACAATAGCTTATCTTGGTAAAATGTGAAAACTTTTGACATTACAACATGATAAATGTTGCTAAAACTTGAAATCCATGTTTAAACAAAGAGTGCATGGAGAACAGGTGAAAAAAAAGAAATATGGATTTAAACAGTTTAAGTTGTACTTAATAAATGATGAGATTACTGAAGGTTACTGTTACTGAGGACAGTGGATGATGATAAGTCAGTGACACTGATGATGAATTTAAGATGCATGAGGCTGTAGAGTAGGAAGAGTTGGACACTCCATCGCTGTCTGGAACAGAGTATAATGTCACTGACTAAACAAACTTGACCACTATAAATAAACAGCTGATAACCCAATAATCAATTTCAACTTTAGCATGAAATGGCACCTTTCATGTAGCCAAGGTGCTTCACATAGCAAGACCAAAACAACAGTCACAGTTTGCACACTTAAAACTCATACATGGAAATATACCTCGGAATGAGTGATACAGCAAATGATAGTCATACCGATTGAACAATGCCTGGGACAACAAGGCCCGCATCAGGTGTTTGAGAAATCAGCTGTGAAATCAGCTACTGAAACAAGAGAGATCAACAATTCATGGAGTAGGGTGGATGGAATACTACTACAGTAGCAACCCCAGTGAGACAGGCAACATGCAGGGCAGTCGCCAAAGACTAAGACTAGGAGCACCAAACAGTGCACAGCCTGGACTGACTACAAGAAAGCCTATGATTCACACACATGGACACTGGAGTGCCTAAAGCTATATGACATCAACAGGACACAGTGAGCCTTCATCCAGAATTCGATGTGACTATGGAAGACAACTCTAAATGTCAGATCAAAGCCAGTTGCCCGGGTGAGCATCAAATACGACATCTACCAAGGAGATGCTCTGTCCGCCCACTGGTCTATATAAGCCTAAAAACCCCCTCAGCCTGATCATCTCCAAGAATGGCTTTGGGTACCAGTTCCAAAGTGGAACAACCATCAGCCACCTCCTCTAGATGAATAACATTAAGCTGTATGCCAAGAATGAGCGTGCCGCCGACTCCCTGTTGGCGGTGACCTAAAAGAATGAGACCATGAATACAAGCGGCAGAAATGAGTTTTCTTTGCTTGGTGGCTGGGCTGTCTTTCAGAGACAGAGAGAGGAGTTTGTCAAAGAGCTCCTCCACATTGAAGAAGCCAGCAGAGGTGCGTTCCTACACTCACTTATAGTCATGAGCTGTGCGTAGCAATTGAAAGAACAAGATCAAGGATACAAGGGGTGTAAGTTAGTTTCCTCTGTAGGCTTGCTTTCATTTAGAGGTAGGATGAGGAGGTTGGCCATCCGAGAGGACCTCAGAGCTGGACTGCTACTCCTCCATTTCAGAAGAAGCCAGTTGTTGTCTGGACATCTGGCCAGGATGCCTCCTGGTTGACTCCTTAGTGAGGTGTTACAGGCACGTCCAACCGGGAGGTGACCCCAGGGTAGGCCCTGGACAAGCTTCAGGGGCTACATCTCTTGGCTGGCCTGGGAATGCTTTGGTGTCCCCCCCAGAGGACCTCGAATAGATGGCCAAGGAAAGCGAAGTCTGGGCTTCTCTGGGTGGTACCCCAGTAACAACTCGGTAATCACTGAAAAACCACCTTAACCACCTTAATTCAAAGAGCAGCTTAATTTCAAGCCAAGTCAAAGAGATATGCCTTGGGGTTCCTTGTAAAAATCTTTTTTCAGCATTTTTAGTCACATCTAGCTGTTTGTAACACACAAAACTTAAGGAAGCTCTTCCAGTGTGAGTATTTGGGAATATATATTATATCTCTCTGTTGGTCCATATATGTGTCTGAAGTGTTTTTTTTTTTTGTAGTGTAGCACTGATAATAACTGGTGATGAAAATGAACTGAATTTGGCTGCTATGAACAGCATGACTAAAAAAAGAGAGAAAAAAAATCTGCAACAACGGCAGTGGCTTGGCACATTTGGGTAGAGAAGAAGTGTAAATGTAAAATAAAAGGGAAGAGAAGTAAAACTAACAGCTAATGATAAATAAGCACTGGAACTACTGAAATAGCAAAACTGCCATTCACAGAAACAGGTCAAAGAAAAGTGAGACTGCCTTTGAGGCCAGTTTTTAGACTGTTTGATGAATTGGTGGATTTTGAGTGCTTTACTTTTTCCTGTTGTGGCTAAGGACACCAAGTAGTAGAAATCTTCCTTAGTATAACTGGAGCTAAAACATTTGATTTACCAATGGACCTTCTAACCAAACCAACCAAGCCATCTGATTACCAGAAGATTGTAGAAAGAATTCCAGAGGAAGGTAAATCAATTGTTCAACATGTGGCAGTACTGAGTAAACTGACAGAACAATAACACTGTCAGTTCAGTGCATTCTTTAAGGACCTTCATGACGCTAGATGACAGGTTTGTCTGGGGTTTGAAGATTGAGGCACTGCAGAAGTTATCGGTAGAAAATCTTACCAGTGGTGGGGAAAGAGTTGAGAATGCAAAAACAGTACTGACTGAGGAGAGCAGGTTGAAATGCTTTGAGCTATCCTTGCCTGTATTGTGATGCATCACAAGCAATGTATCGCCGTACAGGGTGGGGCTGAGGTGTCAAATATTACACTAAGAGGACTAGAAAAACTCATAGCTTATAACCTACAGCCGAAAAAGACAGAGACCCACAAATAGAGAATAAGGGACTGAAACACAGATTCGTTAAGCTGGAGACTTGCTTTGCTGGCAAATTCTAGTGAAGGTGGTTGTTACATCTTCCACTTCCTGATCACCCTGAAGGGAGAGTGCTGCATCATATCATGAGAGGAGGCATGTCAAATGTCCAGAATACACTACCTGATTTTCAGCATTACCTTTCATAGGCAAGGGAGTTGACCTTCATAGGTGGATGTGTGCTATCAATTCCCCCAAAGCTACAAGAACCAGTTCTGACAGAGCTACATTCTGGGCATAATGGTATCATCAGGATGAAAGAGCTAGCCTGTGGCAATTTTTGGTGGCCTAGGCTAGACCATAGGGTTGTCAGTGCCAGATCCTGTCCATCATACCAAATCATATGAAACAATACTACTATTTAGGCAGCAACTTCATTTTCATGATTGATCTTGGGCATACCTGATTTTCTATGAATACAACCAGCTTGTGATTTCTGGTATCAGTGAGCAGGAGGGGCAGTGTTGTACAACTGGAAGGGTGGGGGGGTTAGTAAGGTCTGCTTACTTTTTCACTTGTTACTTTTGACTCTGTCTGAGTTTTGTTCTAATCAAATGCAAAATGTTAGTACATATTTGACATTAAAGAGTTAAAGACAACAAAGCCATTTGTATTATAGTTTACTCCCTAATATAATGTGAATCACTTAGAGAATCAATAGGGAATTAAATTGATAAGTGATATCAATAAAAGAACTGCAATCATTAATTCTTATCAGTTCCCATCCCTAGTGATCAGTGCATAAATGTTAGCACTGATCACTGTTCCCATCAAATGAAATTTCAAAATGAAAAGAGACCTTTGAAAACGGGATTTCAAGTCAGGTGGGAGGCAGCGTAATCTGTTTACTTACAGTGGGGTAAACCCATGTGTCATTGGATCTGATGAGGCCATAAATTAAAAAATAAAACATTAGACAATGAGACAAACCCGAATGGACAGAGGAGTTAAAAATGCATCTGGTGTGATAGACTATGTTCACAAAAGAAAAAATCTCAAAATGACACTGCCTTGAAACATAGTTCTATCACATCGGTAGAGGTACGCCGAATCAGCCACTGATTTTAGTGGGGTGTACGCTATGTGAAAACTTGTGTCTTTATATCACTGTGAAGATTCAAATATTAACTGTCAACAAGTAACAAAGCACCTGAGCCCTGAAAAAGGGATTTGGACAAGTGTTCTTTTTTCCAAATGACAAGCAAGTATTTTTAAATGAAAATCTTAAGCAGAAATTATTTTGCTAATGTTGTATGCGAGCTGGCCAGTGATTTAGAAGTGCAGCTGATGGAAAAAGGAAAATAATTCATTGCATATATTGCTATGGATGAAAGCAGTGACACAACTGACACTGCACAGCTGGTAATCATTTGTGGAGTCAGCTCCAGTTTGTGCAATACAAAGGAACTTTTCAGTATTAAAGTATCTAAGTTTGTATGTAAATGGGTAAATGAAATTCAAATACCCTGAAACAAATTTATGGGACTGATGGCTAGGGATGGGAATTGATAAGAATTTAAGGATTCTGATTCCGTTATCAATTTGGTTATTGATCCGATTCCTTATTGATTCTCATTGGGTGAGAGAATAAAAAGTACAAACGGGTGTGTTTGGATTAACTGCCGTCGCTAAGTAGCGTATCAAATACGTGACATTCCTGCAAATTAATTGCATGCTGTGTGGTAAATGTTTCAGCATATTTCCCCCCTTTAAAGAAATGGAAGCTTTGCAAGTGTTACAACTGGCCCTGGTGTCATCTTTTTGCAAGAAATATAGCCATACATTGGGGCATTTCTGCCTCGACACCATGTTGGCTACGTTCTGAACCAAAACAGTGCAGCGTGCGTGTGACATCATCACATATGTGCAATGAACGATAAGCAGAATCATTAAGCGGGCAGGCAAACAATTCCAACCAATTGAGCTACCGGGAACCGGTTCTCAAAAAGAACCGGTTCTCAATTCCCATCCCTACTGATGACATATGGAATGTCTGTAATGTGAGGGGTAAAGAACAGATTAGGGGGAAGAATGTGGGCAAAAATTGAAGACAGAGAATGGCACAGATGAGCTGAGTTTCAGAGCAGTGAAAGCTGGTTCACGAGGGGCACAGGGCAACATGCCACTTAACTAGCTTGGAGAAGAGGAGTTGCTCAAACATAAATAAAATGAAAAACTGAAAAACTGTCATGTAGAATACACTGCACCTAAAACCTTTGCTAAGCAGGTGACATGAGACTTTACTCTCAAAGGATTAGCTAGTGACATTGGGATGCTAGGGTTTTTTGCCTATAGGACTAATACAGATATTACAATCAAAGGCTGATGAAAAGCATTATTGCAACACTGAATCATTAAAACTCAGAAATTCATAACTGCTTTGTTCATATTTTTATCTGACCCTGTTCTGCAGTCAACTTTGACCACGTGTTGGTGTTGGTCCCTTGTGAATGAATTTGACAGCTCTGTTTTAAGGTGTCAAAGAAAATGGCTGTAAACATAGATGAATTGATCATGTGAACTACATCCTCTGAAATGCAACTGAAAACAGTTATAAACAAAGTGGGCCTGTCTTGGATATCTTCATACCATGCATGTTATATTCCAAGGGATGGCTTAGAAAAATGCCGAAAAGTTACTTTTTCTCCATTCCAAGTAAATGAAAGTTTGTATAGGCAGCATTTTTATGTCAGCTGTCTTCTCTTTAGAGTACAATCTGGAGCATGGGCACAGACATATGATATGTGATGTCCATATGTTTGTGTGTACCTCTGTTGTGCATGCTTTTAAACAGAACTTTTTACCAAAATTCACAACAAGCCTGTGTGTGTTCTTGTGTGTAGGAGCTGGAAAATGCAGTAGCAGTAGAGAACTTGGAGCTGAAAGAACAGCAGTCGGACCGCAAGGAGCTGGAGGAGACTCTGGTTAAGTTAGAGCAACACAAAGTCAAGCTGGTTCAGCAGATAAAATCTACACGACAGCTCTGCTATGAAGAGAGTCAGCAGGTAACCCACTCTCTGCAAACACGTTCACCTGTGTACAATGTGAACATGAAGTACCTCTCTAAAAGTAGTTGAGCAGGGACCTGGATTCATTAGTACTACTCTTTGATCTGGTGCTTTAATTTTCTTTTATTGGTTCCTTTTTTTGGATAGGTTTATGGTTAGAGTTCAAATTGCAAGCAGACTTATCATACCCCAGCCTCTCTCACTCCCTCTTCAGCGCCCTGCCTTCAAGAAAACGGTACTGGAGCATCCGGGCCCACTTCACAAGACTGTTGGACAACTTTGTCCATCAGACTGTCAGGATGCTGAACTCTTATCTACTACCTCCCCCTTCTGCCCCCCACACCCTGGACTGTAACCCACTCCCACATTTACACAAGTACCCTCCCTCAACTATAGACTTACAGTCTGTGATATTTCTCACATCATCTGCAGACTGTCTTCTGCACTTGATTACACATTGCACTATTGTCATGTCAGTTGCTGTTACAGTTGTATCTGCAGCTGTTTTGTACTATTATGCACTTCCCCTCAACTCATAACTGTTACTGCATTACACTACTGCTGTTATTGCAAATAGACTTGGTTTACACCTTTTATATTCAATTCACAGTTTATCGTTTATACCATTTATTTATTCTTATTATTTTTTTACCTCTTATATTTAGTGAATTGAGAAAAAAAATCTAATCTTTGAATGAATGAAGAACCTATGAAAACAACACAGTCTCTGTAATGGATTACACCCCCAGTACAAACAGATTTCTGTTCCTGCAGACATGTGGATGCATTCACAGGCCATGTCACACCAGTGAGCTATTTTAACCCTCTACCCACAGATTTGGGACTAGAATAGTGTTTTGTGTGTGTTCACTTTATTAATGTCAGCCTTACCTTTCATGATTATTAGGCTACCATTGAATGGGCCTACCTGGGACTGCCATCTTCAGTGGGTAGTATCAGGGGCGTGATTCTTCTGGAAATAGAGCTTTTCCTACCTGAAAAGTAGACTCTTGTGAATCATGCAGTTTTTTGTGTGTGTGTGTGTGTGTGTGGGGGGGGGGGTTGCACGGGTCGGGTATTGGTAAACATAATAACCGCTCACCGGTGCTTCTGATTCATGTCTTCATGTCATTCCGCAAGTAGTCCATTCACTTGTCACAATGAAAGCAGAGCTCCACCAAAGAGCCTGCAATCGGTTATCATATATGTGGTAGGGATGCAACGGTACTCGGAAAAATACAAAACCATTTGGTCCGCCCTGCACGGGACAATCTGCCCTTATGGACTATGGGTTTTCGGTTATGAAACTGATTTTGCATTGACGCTTTATACACTGCTTTATAGGCCACTGAGTGTTTGCCTGTCCAGACAGGCGAAAGCCTGCCCCAGTAATTTAATGTCCAATATCTGTTGTTTCTTTCTCTTTCTCTCGACATGCAAGTGAGCGCCCAGCGTGGGGAAGCCCCACCCCTCAGTGACAGACAGCAGACAGAGAGGCAGCTTTAGACTCAACACACATATAACCATGACACACTATTACAAGGAAATGTGTACAGTAGATAACCATGGCATTTTTAAATCACTGTTTTCTTTTACATCCCTGTGCAGAACAGGAATTTATTTTGCTGAGGGATGACACACAGCTTGGATCCAAATGCATGAGACAAACAGCAGGCTTGTGATTATAAGAGTATTTATTCACTCAAGGTGCAACAAAAATGCTCAGAATGAGGCAAAGAAAAGTTTAACGAAAATATCTTCACCAATAGTGGAATAATATCTAACAAAATTGTCGTCTCTTGTTGAGGAATATAACTAACAAAAATATCTTCACGGCTGTGGAAAAACACTAACTAGAAAAAAGGCAGAAAAACAATAAATCAGAATTCTAACTAAACTACTCACACAGATCTACATGAGAGGAGCACAGGCAATATGAAGTGAACTTGACTTAACATGGAAGAAGTACTGGCAACAGACAAGAGGAGAAGGGAGTATATAAAGGGAGTGGGAATAATTATCACCAGGTGCAGACACTCAAGGAATCAGGGGAGACACAGACAAGACAGACAGTGAACACACAAAAGAAACCCCATACCAAAATACAACAGGAAAGGAGAACACAGGACAGGACAAAAATGACAAAAACTAACACTGCTGACAGTGGTGCATAAAATATTTATTTAAAAAACAATAAAAAGGGCACTTTTTTCAGTGAGGTAAAAAGGGCAGGGGCTCAAGCACTCTATGGGCCATATGTGTGCACATGCCTGTTTTATGCTACTGTATACAAGTAGTCAAGGAATAAGAAAGTGTTAAGTTATTCAGCACAGAAAGTGTTATTTTATTCAGTACAGTGATATAATTTGTTCCTACTGTGAAATTCACTTTTTGTTGACAAGCAAAATAAAATTATAATTTTGGGAGGAAAAAAAAACAGTTCTCTTTATGCACAAAACACTGAAGCTGTGGCCCCAAAACTGTACCGTTGCACCCCTGTTAGGTGCGCTATACGTTTTCCTGCTTCTTTGTCCATAATGATTTTTAAATTAAAATATGTTCTCATAATTCTATTCTAAAATAGTTCCTGAACCTCCACAGGGTGGCTGGGCTCTTCTTTACAGATAGGGTGAGGAGTTTGTTCCGTGTTGCAGTAGAACAAATATATATATTCTGGTGCTTCATCAAAGCATATAATATATAATGTTTTTGTGGTGCTAGATTGTTTTTTTCATTCATCCTTTCATTTTCCAAACCACTTTTCTTTTTCAATTAATGCATACCTGGATTCACTGATAGCTTCTGTCTTTAGCTGTGCACTTTGTTTCTTGTCAGATCCTGTCTCTTCAGGCAGAGGAGGTGCAGAAGGAAAACCAGGTGGAGGAGTATGAGAGAGAGTTGGCCAGAGCCAGGTGGAGGCTGAGAAAGCTCAGAGAGGAGGTCAGACAGGCCAAGAGGAAGCTAGAGGAGGCTGGGGAGAGGAACATGCCTCTGCAAGATTCCATTAAACAGTCCTATGAAGAGATCCTGCAGGTACAGGAGCAGCTGCATGTTGGTTTGTGTTGTGTGTATTACATGAGCTATTGATCTGACTGCAAATATTAACTAGCTGTCTCTGTACTCTGAACTCCAGGAAGAGCACACTCTTTGTTCTATGTCAGGAGGTGCAGTGACACCAGAGAGCCAGCTGGACTCCACATCTCCTACTGACACCACTGAAGATGAGCCGATTCCTGTAAGGCCATGGGGGAGGAGCCAATCACTGCCTGCCTATGCAGACCTTATAATGGTACATACCAGCCATGAAGACAAAGCTTTTTATGGTTCTGGAACTTTTCTTGTCTTGAATTATCTATCTTCTATCTTAAGTTACTTGTCTTTGTTATAGCAAAGGTCGTAATCTATGGCTGTCCAAAGTTGAGGGAGAGTCTGGAGGGGTCACGTGCAGTGGTGTTTATTGGATGACAGCAACAAACACAATTAGCAGGTCCTGAGAAGAAGCTGTCTGTTGAAACTTTACATGCCCATTTATACCCTTCTGAGGCCCCCTCTCTTCATTGGAAATTTACCCACATTCTTTAAAATACTCTTTTCTTAAACTAAATTCCAATGGAAGATGGATTCCTCCTCATACTTTTAATGCAGCTGTCTGTTGTTTAGGTCAGATTTCTTCCCTGTTCCTCTTCCAGTAGAACCTGGTTTTCACACATCCTATGGCAGATTTCAACAGACACAATAACACAGTAAATCTGGAGCAGCACACATGTGCAGCAGTATATCTCAATCACAGTGATACACTAGTGTACAATACCAAAGGTACCTGTGCTTATCCTCATGCCCCTCCCTTCACTTCTGCTGGCGCCGGGGCAAAGCAATATGGTCATGGCCGGTTTTGAGGGCCATGGCATTGGCTCTCTTGTGCTGTGCATCAGACACTGCAACGCAGCTCCAATTCTGCAATACAACCCTACAGTTACTCCTCAACATGTGGCTGATACACTACTATAGTAATAATAAAAATGGATTAGATTTACATAGTGCTTTTTCTATTAACGCATGCTCAAAGCGTGTACAGTAGATCCATTACTCATTCACTCACATATTCTCACTTTGGTGGTGGTAAACCATCTGCCCCAGGACAGCTGTGGCTACCCAGACTGCCAGTTCACGCCTACGACCCCTCCAACCACCACACACATTCATACACCAGTGTGGTAGCAGCACTGGAGGCAAGGAGGGTGAAGTGTCTTGCCCAAGGACACAACAGGACACATGACTAGGACAGAGTGGGATTTGAACCACCAACCCTTCGGTTATTGGACGACCTACTCTACTTACTGAGCCACAGCTGCCCCAGTAGTATATCATGTCCAACGGTTCCCACAGGGTATGACCTTGTTGTGTCTGTGTGACCCAAGGGTGCAACAGAGTTTTAGCTTTAATGTTTTCAGCATGGTCTTACCCCTATTGTACTCTATGTCTAAATGTATATGTTTTTTTAATGCTGCTGACCGCTTTTGGAGCGTGCATAATGATAGTACTGCCTCCCTTTTAGAATGAAATTCAGAGAATGCATAAGATAAGACTTTATTGATCCCACCATGGGGAAATGTCTTCGTCGACAGCAGCAAACACTAAAAAACACAAAAATAAAGTGCAGAGAAAGATAGAAACCAGAAAATATATACTTGTGAAGCAACAAATATAAAGATAGAAGAAGAAATCTGCTATTTATACCAATATTTATTTAAATTTAGATTTTAATTGAAATATTATATACATATATTTAAAAAAATTTTGCACATGCACATGGTGTGATATCAGGGTGTGATGGGGTTACTGTGAACGGCTATCAAGTCTGAAGGCTGTGGGGATGAATATGTTATCACTCTTTCTTGCCCTTGGGGTGTAAAAGTCTAGTGCTGAAGGAGCTGTTCAGGGCCTCTACAGTGTGATGCAGAGGGTGGGAGGGGTTATCCATGATGGATGTCAGCTTGGCCAACATCCTTCTGTCTGCCACCTCCTCGACGGAGTCCAGTGTGCAGCCCAAGACAGAAATGGCTCTCTTAACCAGTTTATTCAGTCTCTTCCTGTCTCTGTCTGAACTGCCTCTTCCCCAGCACACAATAACAAAAAGTACTGCAGAGACCACCACAGTGTCATAGAATGTCTGGAGAAGAGCCCCTTCCGCTATGAAGGACCTCAGTCTCCTCAGCAGGTGGAGGCAACTCTGGCTCTTGTTGAACAGGGAGTTTGTATTGTCTGTCCAGTCCAGTTTATTAAGTACCTGGATGTTTACCTCAATAACAGAGTCCACTATCTCATTGTCCAAGTCCTGGATGTTCACATGTATGTGTTGTGAGGGAAGCCTGCGGAAGTCAATCAATGTCTTTGGTCTTCCTGGGGGTCAGGAGCAAGTGGTTCCACTCACACCAGTTCATGAAGTCTCTGATGACCCCCTTCTGTATTCATGTTTGTTCTCTTTTGACACACAGCCAACAATGGCAGCTGTGGTAACAGTGGTGTGAAAGCACTGTCCCCTGGGGGGCCACTCATGCTGCAGACTACCACATTTGTACTACAAATATATATTCTCAAAACTGTCCTGCCTACAGTTTCTCTCACTTTTCTCCAGCCCTCTCCTTTTTTGGTCTATCTCTGTACATCTGTATCTGATTTTGAATCATAAAGCTTTGATAACCACAATAATTTACAGTTGTGAATGAATGTGTCAGGGCATAGGTCAAGTGTTACAAAACTCAATGGAAAGATTGGATGAGATCAGGTTTTTTTTAGAATTTCCTTCTGACACAGCCATATGGATCAGGTGACATCCAAGGATGGTTGCCTTAAGATACAGGTGGCTTCCCCAGTGGGGAACCTCCCACACCAAGAGTTGATGTGGGAGATTAAGAGGCACTAGCTGAATATAGTCAGGCTTGCCTCTATACCCTAGGGCTCTGAAACCAATCTCCTTGACCAGGCTAGACTCTTTTTACCCCTCGGCCATCAGCTGCAGGGGTATTTATGTAGCCTGCACCAGCCATATGTGTCTCTGTCCATCAGTCTCATCCATCAGTGGCTCATAGACAAGTTATTTGGGCATCAACCTTGACCTTCATTTTCAAGATTAAATCGAAGTCTACATGTGAAAATTGGCCTTTGGCAAAGGCATCAATGGAATTAATCTTCACCAAGTCATCTGATGTCCTTCATCTTTGGTATTCAGGTGCAACTTCAGAAACTCGTGGACGAGGTCTTTGATGAGAGTGTAGTGGAACTGTAATAGCAATGTATAGTAATTAAGGTATATTGCAGGTTATGTTAATTATCATAATATGAAATGATAATTAAAAAAATAGTCACGGTCACTTTGAAAAGAATTTAAAACTTTAAACACATTTTAAACAATTATATTTTAAACAAATATTAAACAAATGATAGATAGATATATAGATAGATAGATAGATAGATAGATAGATAGATAGATAGATAGATAGATAGATAGATAGATAG
>JAPQRP010000011.1:27467044-27477273 GCA_037367295.1 Apogon hyalosoma | reverse complement strand
CAAACAGAAAAGCAAGCACAAATACAGACATACTTAGACGTCATACATTACATTACAATGACATGGCACATGTGGTCACATGATGGAATTCTTTCAGTGGTTTCTGGTGGGAGGGGGGCACAGGAGAAGGAAAGAAAGATGTTGAGGCAGACTAGGTGGGAGAAGGGAGGGGGGTTGTGTGTGTGTGTGTGGTTGTATGTGGTGTTTGTGAGCAGTGATTGTGTGTCTTAAACTTTGAATTATAAGTATGAGCTGAAGTGAATGGTAAGAATTCAGTCATAACCTTCTGTTTAACAGTTTGGAGTGTCTCTCTGCCTATAGGGAACCAGCGGTTCATCCTTCTGCAATAATCTAGCACATACAAGACAGAAAGTAGATGACAGCGGGTCAAGCTCAACAAAGGTATCTACATGGATATGGTGTTGCCATTTATTACTATATATGAAGGTGTATGATGTTATTGTCAGGTATAGTGGCTAACTGAAACACTGAACTATATGATAATTTTGAGTAACATTTGTTTTACAGATGGAAAGATCGGACGTGGAGGATGATCTTGAGGAATTGGACCAAAATAATGAGGAAATGGAAAAAGTGATGAAGAAGAAAGATACCACTCGTAGCTCAAGTCCTTTTAGTCAACTGGACTTCTACCAAGATGACCCCTTTGCTCACTGTCAGACTGACCGTATGCAAAATCAATTTGAATTATTAAACTATTGAAAAATAACTTTTTAAGCAGGTGCATTAGAGGCTTAAACCTCAAAGACACTCTATAGTGGACACTCAGTGGACACTTACCTGTACAAACAAAACTGCTGTTCAGCAAAACAAAGACATAAGTTTTATAACTTCTCAGTTCACAGTTAAATCAATCAATCAATCAATCAATCAATCAATCAAATGTTATTCATATAGGGTCAAATCATAGCAAAAGTTATCTCATGATACTTGACATTTAGAGCTGGTTTAAACTAGATACTTAGTTTGCTTACATGATTCCATATGTTCTTTCATATATTTGATGTCTCTGGTAGTAATCTATAATGTATGAAACAAAACAAAAATCACTCCATGAGAAGGTTTATCCAAACTTTTGACTGGTACACAGACACACACACACACGCAGGAGTACTCCATAACACGAATTTAACAAATTTGAGAGGAACAGGTTTATTGTGTAAATATAATATCTTTACATCTGATTTCAACCCATCAAAAACTATAGAGAAAACAATAATGTTGCATTTATTTTTTTATACCAGTCAAAAGTGCTATTTATAGAAAATATAGAATTTGCTAGGGGACTGCATGTCTGGATATACAATAAATATACAGATTACACTTTTCACTACACCTGGTTGTGTGGTGCTTATAATCACACACATATTTTCGTCTTGTCCCAGTGCTTGACTTGACTTGTCATGTAGTTGTTTTTTTCTCCATACATTTGCAGATGACCTCTTTAATGAAGTCCTGTTCCCTAAAACAGACTCTTCCAGTGAGTAATATTATTGACTCTTCTTTACACTGAAATTATGTTGGTATCCCTTGGAAATCTCACTTGCCTTGTTTCCATAAAATTCAAAAACAAGTGGACAGAAAGCAAAACTATGAACTGTTTGAGTAGTAAATTATGGTTGTTTCTACTTTGGTTACATTTTACTGGTATATAGGTGCCTTGTCTCTTTTTTAGTGCAAATTCAAATATTTTATGAAAATAATGATGAATATAACATTCCATCTGTGTTTTTGTGGCTTTTTGCTAGATGGATTTGCTTCTGACCCATTTAAAGGTAGTGACCCCTTTGGACAAGATATTTTGTTCCCTGATGCAAATGAAGAAGCAGCAAATGTGGCTGATGATGCAGATGTTAGTCTGTCCTGTGGTGAAAACAAAGCTTCAACAGGAACTCAGTGCTTTGAGTCTGAGTTCCCTGGTGAAGACAGTGACATAGAGCTCAGCTACAGTAGAGAGGACCTGGAGGCCATTGCAGGGGTCAATGAAGATACTCTTGGATTTAAACCCATCCAGAGCTCGTCTGATGAGCTGGGCCCAGAGCTCATTCAGGAATGGACATCACGAGGTCAGTATTCTGTGGAATCTGACCCTAATGGATATGAGTTGGACCCCAATGCTGTCTCCCCTCCTGAGGTTGAAGAATACAGTCTGGGACCTCTAACTGGAGAGATTACCATGGAGGAAAAAGCAGAACTGGAAAAAGGTAATAATAGACAAAAGTATTAAATATGATTTGAAGATTTTGATGATCCTGATCGTTCAAATTCTCAGTATGTGTTATACAATATTTGAAAGCCAATTTTGATTTGGATATTAATGCCATTAGACATGGGGTTCACTCTTGTTTGTGTAATTCCATTATTTGTCAAAATGTTTACATTTTTGTTGGCACTCTACAGAGAGAGGACCTATTGTATTTTTAAAAAGTTAACTAATACAAATCTTTTTCCAGAAAAGTTGGGACATGTTTTAAAATACAACAAAAAATACATTTGGTTTTTGTGACTTGATACATTTTAGTCTTATTTTTTCTCTTTCCTAACCTTTTTGATTGTTTTGCGAGCACCAAACTCTTAAATTTGTGAAGTTTCCTCACACGAAAGAAAATCTCCTCACATGTGCCACTTCACAGATGTCACATTTATTATTTTCTGTGTAATTATTTTCTGTCTTGGGTCTATCCATATTTATTAATAATGCTCATTGTTATAAACAGGGATGGGAACCGAGAACCAGTTCTTTTTGAGAACTGGTTCCTAGTAGCTCGATTCCTTCGAATCGTTTACCTGCCTGCTTAATGATTTGGCTTTTCGATTTCGCCTTCGTTGTACATGTGTGATGACGTCACATGTACACTGCGTTGTTTTGGTTTAAAACATAGCCAACACGGCTTCGTGGCAAAAATGGTCCAAAGTATGGCTATATTTCACCTGAAAAGATGACACCAGGGCCACTTGGAACACTTGCAAACCTTCCATTTCTCCAAAGGGGGAAATCCCTCCAATATGCTGAAACATTTGTCCACACAGCATACAATTCATTTACAGGAATATCACATGTTTGATACGCTACTTAGTGACCCTTGTGAATCTAGTGGTAGAGCAAAGACCAGGGCATCAACTATGCCTGATTCTGGGGGTGGGGGTAGGGGGGTATCCTGCCCCCTCAAATAAAAGTTTCCAAAAGTAGGGAAAAGGAAAATGAGGTGCACAACAGTGGGGGACAGAGGAATTAGTAAAGCATCTTAAGTTTCACTTTCACTTTTACTTTGCATGGTCGTATGGTGTTACGACCCCCCACCCCCCAGAACCGGGCCCGGCATCCTCTGTTATTATTATTTGTGCAAACTGTATATGCTATATTTTCTGTGCAGAGATAAAAATATAAAAGAAACAAACCCATTTGTGCTCTTTTATTCCCTCACCCAATGAGAATCGATAAGAGAAGCGATAAGGAATTGGACTGATAAGCACAATCAATAATGGAATCGGAATCGTTAAATTTATATCAATTCCATCCCTAGTTATAAACATAAACTTTCTTTTCATTTTTAGATTTATTGCCCAGCCCTGTGCTTCCTACTGAATACACAATGTAATTTTGGTGTCCACCACTTGTAATGCCAATTAGCAAGTAGTGTACTGTTGTACAGAGAATCACAAATATCTTAAAAGCAGCATTTACAATTAAATGTTAATTTTGCTGAAAACTTTAGAAATCCTTTATCGGTTGATAAAAATATCTGCCTTGTGATTAATGTACTGTACCTTATGTGCTATTCTATTCTAGCTATTTTGGTCAGTTTTTGTTAGAATCTTTTTAGTTTCTGATCTTAGAGGTTCATATTATGCATTGTTGTAGACTTAGAAATATAGTAGGTCACACACTCACTTTAAGTCTGGCCCATAAAACTCCTGTCCTGACTCTTTGTCTTTCTCTTCATAGGTGTGACATCTGGTTTAGTTGTCTCTGACCTTGATGAACAAGTCCTGCTGGATCCAGATGTAATCTCCACTCAGGGGGTAGAATGGGTTAACAAGACAGAACCACAAATCCTTGCTGATCCCCAAGACACACTTGACTCCCAGAACACCTTCATCCAGCCTGATTCAGATCAACAGTTAAGCTTTGATTTGAGCTATGAAGCAGCAAGTCAGTCTTCCTTTGACCCATATGGATTTAAACTTAGTCCTGAGCATTCTAGCCACACCCTCTTAGACCCAGATGAAGCACAACTAAGCCCAGATCCCTCTGAGCAGGATCTGACCTTTGATCCTGAGCCTTGTTCTTCTTCTCCACCAGACCAACTGAACTTTGATCCTTATGGATTTGACATAATTTCCTCTAAAATGGTCCATGACTTTGATCCTTATGGTTTTAAGATTAACCCTGAGCAAGAGAACCAGGAGGTCGTTGACCTTTGTAGCCATGAAAACAAGGAAGTCGACTTTGGCAGCTATCCCAACGAGGAGCAAGTAGAACATGACAACCATAGTTACCAGAAAACACAGGAACCTCATGAAAACCAAGAAGTACTTAGCCCTTGCAGCCACGACAAATTGCTAGAACATTGCAGCCATCAGGACATTTTAGATTTCTCTTGTCCTGAAAACCAAGAAGTTCTACAATTAGGTAGCAATAGCAACCAGGAACTTCTAGATTTCTCTTATGTAGAAAATCAGGAAGTGCAAGTTTGTGATAGCCATGACAACTACAAGCTCCTCAATCTCAGTAGCAATGAAGATGAAGTACCAGATATAGGTAGCCATGAAAACCAAGAGGTGCTGGAGGTGGTGAACACAGAAGTTTTTCCTGAAGCAAACAACAACCAGTGCATCCAGGAGTCCAATTACAGCTCAGACAGCGATATAACTTCAGAAGTGTCCAACTGTCCATCCACTGTGGACCTACAGGGATTGGAACTGAGCAACACCAGCATCTGCACTGCTGAGGCCACAAACATCAATGCCATTGACACCCTCAGCACTGCTGTCAGTATCGTGTCTGCCAACCAAGACCTCACAACTTCCAACAACCCTGTCAGTCACAGTTTGTTAGAAGGTGATCTGGGTTCAGTGTTTCAGTCTGGAGGATATATCGGTTGTCCTGATGTTGCTGATGATCTAGAGCCTCTTGACAGACGGCAGGTTAACCCAGTGACGGAGCCAGTGCGACCAGTCAGACCAGTTAGGCCTCCCCGGCCCTCACTCAGGGTAAGATGGAAAGCTTAACACATCATGCTGCATAAATCTTCACATATGGTAATTTATCCCAGAAGTATTAATTGGTCATTTGATTCCTACCTAAGGACAGCACTTGGTGCAAGTTTCATACGCTAATGATGCAAAAGTATAAGGTGTGATATTTAGTAATAAGCAGCAGATACTCGTTTGAGCCAGTGTTTCGTTTACCTGTCTGGGCTGTTTAGCTAGGGGGAATATTAAGTAACATTCTCAAGTATATCAGTGTTATGCTGTTTGAAGGTCACTTGGTTGGTACAGATGAATAAAAAGCGAAACACTGAATTTGTTACAATAAGCAAAGATATTACATTTACACATAGAACAATTACTGTCTCCTTCCATCTTATGTGCAATAAGGACTCAAAGCATTATAAGTATTCTATGGGTATTTTATGTGCAAGAGGTATTAATGTTATTTGTTATATTATTCATTTATTTATCCATTGTACTTGTATGACAATTACATTTTAAATGTGTGTGTGCCTTCAAACTTATTTATTTATTTACTATCAAATTTAAGTATCTTATTTCATGATACATGATTTTATGTGCATTGACATTCAATGAAATTTATCATATTTTATTCCATTCTGTTAAGGGGTAATTGCAGATTACCTGGGGAGAGATAAGTACCGCAACATATCCCTCGTTAAATTTGTTCAAAGTGGACATCCATAAAATTGGGGTTGTCTTGATTTTTGCAGAGGTGAAAGTGGGCATGACTAGAGATGTCTACACATACTTTGGTGATGGTTGATTACTCGGGTGTGATTCTTCTGGATAAATCCAGAAATCCGGCTACATTCATGAGTACAGCAGAACCATCTTCAGCTTAATCTAGAAAAGACCAAGGAGCTGGTTGTGGATTTGAGAGAATTTGAAGCATCAGTCACAGGGGTAACCAAGTCAGTGTGTACATTATTGATGAATATAAATAGTATTTGTGATTATTTTCTTATGTTGGAATATGTGTCTATTATAATATTCTGAATCTAATAGTGAAATACCAGTCCTCACCTCTCATAGAGGTAGCATAAGGCAATGCTCCCATTCGCCAGATCAGGCCATATGTCTAAAAATGAAAAAAAAATCTGATTCTGATATAAAAAAATGTTTTTAATGAAAATGGAAGATTAAATCTTTTCTACTCAAAATATTTTCAGCGATAACTTGTGCTTCGTTTTGACTTAAATTTAATTTCAAATACATTGACTGATACTGGACTGGTATATTCCCAAAAGGTTCAGGTAGAATTTCCTCCCTGGCAGCCTTAGTACGTAGAGATATACATGAAGCTCTAGAAATCAAATTGTGAGGACATAAATTTTTATTTTCCCTGGTTCTAACAAGGTATCAAAACTCACTTGAAGGAAACTTTGTGTTCAGTATGATTGTCTCTCATATAAATGTATTTTCAATAACCTGTTTTGTAATATGTTTGTTTTAGGCCAAAGGAAAGGCTCAGACCCAGGCTCAGGACATCGACCTGAAGTGACTTCTTACCAAATGTCAGCCCATGACGACAATAACAACACAGTCAAAGACGATGAGGAGAGAAGTAAGAGGGCCAATGTGACTAAAGAAATGATGGAATGGAAAGGGGTTGCTGATTAAAAATACAGGAGAAATGTTGTACCAATGTATGTGTTGGTGTTGGATGTTTTTGTTTAGATGTGAAGGCAACACATGGGAAATAATGAAAGTATCAAAACTAATAGCCTGCTACTACTGTTGGACAGCTTTCATCAGCTTTATGGCCACATAGTTTGCAGAGGATGGATTAAGGCAGTCTCACTGACTCAAATTTGATGCATACATACATTTACTTGCAATATTGACTGCCATCTGACTCCTGTGTCCTTTGAGTCTCTTAGTAAACTTTAGAACCTCTGACTTCCAGTAAAAGTGATTAACTTGAGCTTAGAGTTAGACACAGGACAAGAGGCCATACAAATAAATTGTACATGTAAATGATATACTTTTCAAATGCAGTGTCTGTTTTTAGATTATCTAGTTACTCAATAGCTAAAAGTTGTTTTATAGCCGTACAGTTTGGGTGAATTGTGCCGCAAGTCTGTTTCCATAGTCTTTACTTTAACACATTTTATCATCATCAAAACCTCAGTGTCCAACTTCTAACTTCATCAAATGCACCATGCCACAAACTGCTACTATCAACTTTGCACTGTTGTGCAGTACTTTGGTAGCTCAAATCAGAGATGGGCTCTAGATGGGCTTGGTGGGTTCTCAAATCTGCAACTTGCACACAGACAGTGACTTCAGACTCACCCTCAACAGTGATTTGGGATGTAGGAACAATCTTCTCTTTACTCGTGATCTCCTGTCTGTCAATTTGAATGTCATTTCCTCTCCTATTACCATTTGTAACGTTATGGAATGTGCTTGACCCCTAGAAACAGCAATGGTGGTAACCTTACCTGTAATCGCAGTGCTTTTCGTATAATTGCAATATTCTAAGTATGCAAGATTTCCATCAGAGTCTTTGAAGGGAGACAAGTGGCTGATCTATTGGAGAAGTGGATCAGTTTCTTGAATGAACAATTATTTTGTAAAAGCTGTAGTTCCCGTAATAAACACCTGCTGCGATTATCTTTAACACCTTCTCTATAAACTAGCCAATTTCAATGCCACATACAGTCTAACATTAACAAAATTACTGTTTTGTTTGTTAGAATTGAGACTAATGGTGGCTTAAGGTGACCAAACCAAGGACCAAACACGCTTCTGTTTTCTTTATTTTGTCAAACCTAAAGGTAAAAATAGACAAACTCACCAAAAATCTCACTAATATTTCCCATATCCTACAGCGAATAAATCCACTCTGCTGTACCACAAGACTAACTGTTGTAAACTTTAGCAGAACATTCAGTGAGCGCAGACCACTGACACCATTTGCTCACACTGATACATGATTGAAACTAATTAATCCTAGAGTAGCCGTTCGTTTTCATCAACACTGAAAGGAGTAAGATTGGAGTCTTTCGACTTAAAATGTCTTAAATGTTTCTGGTTATAAGTGTATGCAAGGTACAAAGTAACACACATTACTTTGTCACCTTGCATCCTTATGGTTCATACTTCCTGTCCAGCAGAGAGGAATGGTAAAATGTGCATCGTCTTGTTACACATGACCGAGTCTTCGGAGTGAAAATAGCCAACTCTGTACCTTTCAATAGAGTGATTGTCTTCAGGGACCAGTCCATCTTGTTGTCTTGATATTTATCAAATCATTTGCATTTTGTTACCACTTCAGTGTCCACCCCACAAATGTTGACTGGATGAAGCGAGATCGTAGACTTTTAAAAATTCACCACTGTGTCTTTGGATGTTCAGTATGATGCAGTTTTTGTGACTCTAGTTACTGAAGGTTTTGGTCATATCCCTGTCATTGGTGATAAAGGATAGAATAGCAGTGTCATTAGAGTACTTCTGGACATGACAATACTCATAAATGTACTTAAAGTCCACTGTGTACAATGTGAATAGGAAGGGAACCAAGAGTCAGCTTTGAAGCTCCAGTGCTGCTCATTAGATGCAATTATGCAAGGTGAAGAAGTGTGGCCTTCCTTTTACATGGTCTCTGATCTAGTAAACAAAGGAAGGGTCCACCACCACCTCAAAAGTGAAAAAAGGTCCTTTGTTAGATTTGCAGGTTCTATATGCACACCATTTCAAAACTTTTTTAGCAGTTGTAACTACTGCTAATGATGATATTCTGCATGAGCAGTGTTCATCTCAAGCCAATGTTACAAACATTTTTATTTTATTTATTGGTTGGGTAAATAAAGCAGTACACAGTTAGTCAATTAACATGTACTTTAACACATTACATACAACCAATTCATTATCCAGTCTACAGATACAGACACACAGATGGCTGACATATCAAAAGAGAAACCTGATGGGAGTTGGCCAGGATGACAGTGCTCCCGTTCATAGCACGATTTGATAGTGATGAATGACCTGCTATGGGCTACATTCATGAGAGATTTTGACTCTGGATCAACAGCACTGTCCATTTCTTTCATCAAAACATGAAACACAAGCCATGAAAAAAAAACCACCTCAGTAACATGCAATGGTACTTGTTTCTTTCATTTGCCACCTGTTGATTTTCTGTGTTCTTACAAACATATGAATGTATTATAAATAGTGCATCAGGTGGGTATGATGGGTCTATATCCTTGATAACAGTCTACCTTCAAACTGGACCACACTTAGAAAACACTGAAAGAACATTTCTGTTAGTATCAAGTTTACACCAAACTACTTCTTGCTGCTTGACAACACTGTGAAACCTATATTTCATTTAGAAAACAAAGACAAAATACATGATTAGTGTAAACATGAACCACTGAAAACAGGGAGAGTTCTCAGTGACTCAGATCTGACATTCTACTGACACATTTTGACCAAAATACCTTTTGCAAAAATTCCATCAGGCGACATGTACACTGTTGCCCACAAAGTTGAAATAAAAACCATGAAATGATTGTGACAGTGTGGTTTATTCTTGATAGATAACTAGGACATACTGAGTCCTAGTGTAACTGGAACTCAGTATGTAATCGTTGGATATGGTCAAAGGAGATTACTGATGAGAATAAATAGGAATAAAGAGAGGAATGTGTCAAAATTATCCCCACTTTATGGGAAACGGTGTACATGTTAAATAAGAACACTTGTACACTTTATCTAGTATCTGCTGTTACATTTATGAATTCATGTTTGGTGTATTGAGTAAAATCTTGCTTGCCGACTTGTACGAGAATAAAGTTTGCAGTTCATCAAAGATTCCTACACACTGTCCATCACTAGTACTCATTTTATTGTAATACTAAAACAGCAAACTGCACCAGAAATAGACTATTTATTCTCTCTCTCTCTCTCTCTCTCTCTCTCTCTCTCTCTCTCTCTCTCTCTCTCTCTCTCTCTCTCTCTGT
>JAPQRP010000011.1:27410323-27426702 GCA_037367295.1 Apogon hyalosoma | reverse complement strand
TCTATATGTAAAGTGTCATGAGATAACTTCTGTTATGATTTGGTGCTATATAAATAAAATTTGATTTGATTTGATTTATACAGGTCCGTTGTGTGACTTACAGAATTATGTACTGAGGTTCGGCTTGAGGACAGATTGAGGTCCATGGGGGGGGTCTGGCACATCATCCAGCATGTCTTCTGTCACATCATCCATCCTTCTGTCCCTCTGTATGTGCAAAACTTTGGTGTGGACTGAGGGCCGAAGGTTTTCAAGTGTGCACACGTTGTTTTAACAGTTGTAGGTCAGTTTGCTGTGCATCCTGAGTCTCCTCCCTATCCCCCAATCTCTCTCTCTCGCTTCCTTTAACCCTCTCTCTTTTACCCCAACTGGTCAAGGCAGACGACCATCCCCCAGAGTCGGGTTTCTACCTGTTAAAGGAAGTTTTTCTTTCCACTGTCACCAAGTGTTTGCTCCTGGAGGATTCTGTTGGTGTCTGTGAATTGGCTTAAGAGTCTGGTTTAGACTAGCTTTAAATAAAGTGCCATGAAATAACTTTTGTTACAATGTGACGCTATATAAATAAAATGTAATAAATTAATTGATTGACTGATTGATTAAATTGTGTAGAGGCAAAAAGACAGTTCCAGTTTTTAGTTTTTACAAAAATAACTGGACTTACTATAAATCAGACTGCACAGTTAGACATAAAAAAGCACAGTTAGATCCAGTAAGATTACTGTATGACCTGATGGGACCTCTGAGGGATGTGCGTTGTGACCTTAGGAGACCACAAAACTTTTCAAATCTCCCTAATCAGCTGTGCTATACTGTGCTTCTTATATTCCCTCTTAACGCTCAGTATCTTAAACCTACAGTGCTCAATAATTCAATGACCCTAACTTTAAGTCATGCTAAGGATCTTGACGTAGACAGCTTGTAGGACTTAACATTACCTACTTACATTGGATCTGTTTGACCCGTATGCCCTCAGGCGTTTTTGTACATATTTCTCAACATTCCTCTCAAGTCATGTTACAAGGAACACAAAAATTCAGTATTTTTCATATACTAAAAATAGTAATGGGTGGAGCACTACATATCCAAGACTAGTGATTAGAGTCTTGGATATTTAAAAAATTTGCAAGAAAATTGATTTGAGTGCATGATTATTTTTATGTAGTGTCAGTTATTCTCTTTGAACCTTTGTGGTCAAAAATGCCTCATTGACTTCCATTAAAAGCATATCTTTTTTTTTTTTTAGTCTCACTGCCATTAAAGTATATAACAATGCATTCTCTAATGTTTAAAGTTGTTTAAGAGATTAATGAAAAAAGAGCCCAAAAAATATTGGTACATGATGATTTAATAATATTTTTTTGTGCATTTACATTTTTGCCACAAAGATGTCTTGAGGTCAGTACATTTGAGGAAGGCACAAAGGTTAATATTCCTCCCTCTTTACATGGTAAACTTACAGATTCAGCTTATTTTTGCCTTTTTTTTTTTTTTTTTTTTTTTTAGTATTAGATGTAAATACTATGTGAATAGTATTTACATCTTTCCAATCATTAAAATTTAAGTTTTGAGTTTATTTGGGGAGTATGGGCTAGTCTAAGGAGATGGAATGGATGAAAATGACAGTTAAAACTTCTCACTGGATTGTGTCTTGTTACGTCTTTGCTATTTTACATATATTTTAACGGAGTCATGAGATTGAGATTTAAGAACCAACTTTAATTAACAACAGCAGAGATCTTCAATGAAGATGTAACACTCACTGAAAAAATGCATTGTTTACAGTTAAGAGTTAAGTCCATTCCCAGTTTGATAATATTTCAAAATTGACTTTTTTTTCCCACAAATGACTTTAATAAGCAGCAATAACTGATTTACCAATATGTAATGTATTATCAGTAGAGAGATTTAATAATAATCTGGGATATTTGATGACTAGTGTTATTTGTAAGTTTGACCAAGAACTAACATTTAGTCTGGAATGTTTCTGGGCACAAACAAATGCAGCACAGACTCAGCACAACCTGTAAGCAGCCTTCAATTTCAAGCAACTCTTCAGAAAGGTTCAGTGGCTTATCCTTTACAGATACAAGCCAGTGACAAATGGTTTTTAGATCTGAACTGCTGGGGTTGATGATACTGGTATATTTTATGTGTTTATTCACCAAACAGTGATCTATTCTAATGTGCGAAAGTGTGGCATGTTAATGCTGTGTCAGTGCAGTTCACATTTTTATACTAGAAGTAATGTAGTTTCACACATGCAATTTAAAATCAGATTTTCATGTTTAGTTATTTTAACATTGTTTTCATATATACCTGCATATATACTTTTATATATATACTTTTAACAGCCAGTCTTAACAGTACCTGTTGAGACTATACATTTATACTTCCCGACTGCATTTGGGGAGAAGAACAAAAAACAAAACCATTGACTGGTTTGACAAGTCTTCATGTCAACAAAAAAAAAAGTGCCAAAGTGCCAGCTTGTCCCTCTGCCAAGGGAAAAATGGAATTAGCTACTGTTTTTGCTTTTACTCCAAAGACATGTCTCCATGCATTAAGGCTCTTCTTTGAATATCACTTAGAAGTTATATTCAACCTTCATTTTAAAGGTCACACAAACTTTGTAGGATTAATCTTATTGATGTAGTTTAACAATCTTCCTTTGTGTTGATTTTCTGCAGTCTGTACTGGCTGTAAACTTTAATAATAATGCAACTCACCTCCATTAACATGACCCAGCTGCAATTAGTGGAAGAGTCTGAGGAAACCCAGACATGCACTGAATCGAATAAGTGTCATGGTCACATGTGAAATATTGTGGCTTTCTTCTGCCAAAATGCTTTTGTGGCTCTCAATATGACATGTTGTTGCAGGTAAGTGACCATAACTCTTCTGCTTCCCTGACAAATTAACCTCTAATCTTGCTCATTTATATTAGCAGTGTTTTTCCACTGATGGTTGGTGTAGTGGCTGTTGACAGACCTGTTTTTATATTTGCACAAGGACTCTTTCTGGGCATTAGTTTGAGATCCAGGAATGTGAAAACCACAGATATTAAATACTTGAGCTTTCCTGGAGAGTTACTAATGTGGATTTTGCAGATGCTGGTGTTTCCCCTCATCATTTCCAGTCAGATTATAGGTTAGATTCATGTTTAGTTTTACTGAATTCAACAGGTAAAGACTCTTTGTGGGGACTTGAGATGAACTTTTCTCTATAATTAACCTTTCGTGTATAATTTATCTAGTCATTTATTATAACACCATTCTCCATAGTTTGCATTTTTTGTGAAAACCAAGTATTGTTTATATTTGATTTACTCACCACATTGATGCTCAAGAAAACTAAGAGTAAAGTTGAAGGTTATTATATCAAAATAGAGAAAATGGAAGCAAAGGTGACTTTTTCAGCATTAACTAAACAGAAAAGTGTTTTTTTTACTGGTGACTCAATGTTGTAGAAGATGATGGTGTTTCCATGTTCACTTCTGAGCTTCTGGATGTCCAAAGGGGTCATACCTGAAAAGCAAAGAAGCTGCATTTTACCTGAATAATGTAATGTTAGCAATCTCTGGTGTTTGGTCACTGCAAACCTGTGTTAGTGTGCTGTCTTTTATCCCAACTGGTCAAGGCAGACGGCCATCCTCCTGGTGTCAGGGTCTGCTCCAGGTTTCTGCCTGTTAAAGGAAGTGTTTCCTTCCACTGTCACCAGTCACAAGTGTTTGCTCCTGGAGGATTCTGTTGGGTTTCTGTAAATTGGCTTCAGAGTCTGATTTCAACTGGCTCTATATGTAAAGTGTCATGAGATAATTTCTGTTATGATTTGTCACTATATAAATAAAATTGGATTTGATTTGATTTGATTTAGGCTTACATTTGAGTCCCATTTTAACTAGTGAAACTTGAACTTGTCTATTTTATGATGAAGTCAAATGCATGAATATGCATATTGGCAACTTCTGTTATAACCCTATCCCCAGCTTCAATTCAGGGTTTTATCAAAAGAATGGATGTTAAAAGGATAACTTCTCTGTATCTCTGTATCACTGCTGTCAGTTACATTTTTTCTGTCATACTATATGTAGCAGTTAGAGACATCCCTAAAGACATGTTACGAAATGTTCTTAATTTTTTTTCAGGCATCTAATCTGTAAACAAGAAGGCTTACAGTGACACTGGACTTCAGGCCTTCATGTTTTACATATTAACCACTTTTACTGCTGCCTTTACTGGAATAGCCTTAGCCATTCGTATCCAGCCTGGGAAATCATTCATGAATACATCAGTGTCTCCTAGTGGCAACACATAGACTGTACACTCTGTGAATATGTGTTCTATTTAAAGGATGACAAGCCATTCTGTGTATTCAGAAGAACATCAGTCCCATTTTGATATCCCTCATAGATCTACTGAAACACCAATTGTTCCACTTTATACCTGCACTTAAATGCAGCTGAAATGAGACCATGAAAAGAGTCAAAACAAGTGTAATCTGATCTGTAACAATTTATACATCTGTGAAATCTTACTTTTTTTTCCACAAAAAAGCTCATAAAATGCAACTGAGGTCTGTACATAAAATATTAATGATTATTGTTGTCATGACACATATTGTTATGTGTACTATTAATCTTCAAGCTCTGGGCCTCCAACATAAATATAAATAAAGGCAGCTGTAAATAGTGCTGCATTACAAATCATTGTAATTATTATACCATTGATTCTTTCTTTTATGTGCACCCCTGTAGATAAAAGAGTACCACTGAAAGGCACCTCAGTCAGTTCAATAGGTTACTATCCAGAGACCAAAAGCCGCGATTATAAAAATGCACAGATTCTTGTTGCACACTGCTCCACTGCCCTTTCTGTCCTCTCTGCAAAGTGACTATGCTAAAGTGAAAACACACATTCAAAGTAACCTAAAGCTGGTGGTAAATCATGGAGGTATGTTTTCTGTTGACTGGTTATGAAATGGCATAAGTAATGACAATAGTGATGACATGAAGAAGTGATGGTCAGATGTCAAACATATTTGCCAAGCCATGATTTTACTTAGAACATTTTTTTAATTGGTTACTTTTTTCAGAATATGTGATGTACACATGCAATTGGGGCTGCAGAAAGGGCAGCCACAACCACGAACCACTGCTGTGGTTGTGGTATCAGGTTTCCTAGGAGGAACATAACCTTAAACCACCTCAGCACCTGCCAGCCTCAGGATCTACAGGTGTCAAACCAGAGGCCAGAATCCCAGCCCCAGCCTCAACCTCACCCTGTGCAGGACACAGGTGTGACTCAGACACCACCACCAACAGCTGTCAGTTCTCCTCAGGTGAGACAAGGTACAGTGCACAATTTGTGAAGTCATTTTGAATAAGAAGAATCTTAAACAACACATGAGATGACGGCTCCCTATTATCAAATAGAATATCAGAGTGGACATTAACAGGGGAATATATGCTGTTTTAAAGTCATTCAGCAGTAACAGTGCACCCATTCATGTCCAGAAGAAAACATATACACACATATATACCAGAAATGTGCAGAAGGATACTTATTTTGTTTTTTCTTTTTTGTAATACAACAACCCACATACAGGACATCAAGCCCTACAAATGTTTAGTTTGTTTGTTTGATTAAGTAGTTAATGTGGCCAATAATAAAGTTCACTTAAGTTTTATGTCAATTAAATTGACTTTGTGTCTTTATTGAAAGTATCCATATACAGCCAAGTGCTTGTGTGTGTACCGGTAAATAAGTGAACCCCTGGGATTAATTACTATGCTATCTGATGTGCTCCTTGTAACCTAATCAAATTTGCACAATGCCTGAGTGATATTAAATCCGTACTTTAATTCAGGGAATACAAGGACTTTTTTATTGTCATATGCAAATAGATACTGGATGTAAGACATGCAGTGAAATTGTATCAGTCAGCCTTTACAGTGTATTCATTTGGGGGGTTGGGCACGGCAGGGAGTAAAGTGTATAGAATGCTGTTGGGGTGGGAATGTGTGTGAAGGGATGGGTAAGGGTTCAACTGTGTTGAGGTGAAGATGGGGCAAATCAAGTGTGAGGGTGGAGTAGAGTGGTGTGGGCTATACTGGTGTGATAGCAGTGGTGGTAGTGGTGGTGTGTGTGTGTGTGTGTGTGTGCGTGTGCGTGTGTGTGTGTGTGTGTGTGTGTGTGCGTGTGCGTGTGTGTGTGGGGTCTTACAAGAATGTCAGGTTTATGGGTTGGTGTGTGGTGGACATCAATGTGTGGAAAGTTGGGGGTCACAGGTTATTCTATGTATGTATTTTGTGTACAGATTTATAGATTTGTGTATAAAGCCTTTTGGAGACAATTCTGCTTTCTCTGTTGATCTGACATGTCTATTTGACATGTCCAACTACATACTGCACATCCCAACATTTTGAACTGGAGTCTCCCTGTTACTATCATAGCCGTATCATGTATTATTTTAGCCATGGCTAAAGTAACTATGGAGCCTTCCTGTAATTACTGTCACTAACCATGCAACTGACTGCAACATTTGGTAGCTGGCTTTGCTGGATAATGTTAACCTGTTTTACTGTGTAAGGCTGGCTATCTTTGGTTCAGTGCTAACATCAACGTAGAACTACAACCCTTATTTGGAAATATTTGTCAGACCGGCTGTTGATAGTGATACTTCAGAAGGAGAAGAAGGGGGTGTTCTCACATCTGAAGTGGGCATTCCCGTCTGCGAATAAAAATGCCCATTTATGGCCGCAGACTGACGATATTGTTTTTATATGCTTAGCAGCAGACTTTTATAACATTTTTAATCTACTTAAGCCAGTGAAATTCCATGTATATGGAAGTCAGCCTTTGTTCTCCCTCTGTTTAAAGTAGGTGACTCCACTGTGCTCAATAATTATCATCCAATCTCAAAATGATCGGTCCTGGCCAAGGGTCTCAAACAGCTCATCAGTTATCAACTCAAGGAATTTCTCCTTCATAATAATATATTGTGTCTCTCAATCGGGTCTGGAACAACCTACAGACAGAAATAAAACTGAAGGAGCTGGTCTCTTTAAATACATTCAAAGTTATTTCAAATGAATGAGAAAAGGATAAATCTGGATGTGGATGTTTTTCTAACTGAATCGGATTCAGCTTTGAAATGTTTACCTTTTAAAGTACCTTTAAGTACCTTTTAAATTATTGATGATGTTTTATATGTATGTTTTTAGTTTAGTGATTTATGTATGGTTTTGGAATTGACTGTTATTGTGTTTTATGTATATTTTTAGTGCGGGTGTATGGCTGTGATTTCTATTTTGTGTAACGTCTGCTGCTGCTGTCTTGGCCAGGACACTCTTGAAAAAGAGATTTTTAATCTCAACAAGCTTTTTTCCTGGTTAAATAAAGGTTATATCGAAAATAAAAACTTCCTGCACGCCTCACTACTTACTGAATTCGCCTGGTCCTTGTTGACTGTACATTTCAGACCGGGCTTTTCCATTGTTCTCTGCTTGATTGTTTTGTGCGATCCTCATGTGTGCTTAGCTCTCTCACCTTTCCTTGTTTTTGCTTCTGGGTTTTCCATGTTTGATTTGGATTGTTCTGTGATTGTGGACTCCTACTTCTCCCTACTGGTACCTTCACCTTTTCCCATTTGGATTACTGGTTAGACCCAGCTGTTACTGGATTGAGCTCAGTATACCAGACTTGGGACTGTTATCAGGTATCTGCTCTCTGTCTGTTCCTTATCAGACTGGTTGGTCCCTGGGTTGTCTGACCATGTACCAAACCCTGTTTTTGTTTCTGGGTTAAAGCGTGCTTTCTGTGGACTATGCCTGGTTATCTTTTTTCTGCTATTGGATGACTGCCCCCAACATAACATCTGCTCAAATACTCAACAATGAAGATACACTGATCAGCCACAGCATTATAACCACTGACAGAAAAAGCAGTATTAGTTTTGATTATCTAGGATCTTCAGTGGGATCTGTCAGTGAGTGAGCCCTTGAAGTTTAAACAAAAAAAAGGCAGTTTTCAAAATAACAGCTCTGACCAGAGGACATATACTCCACAAGACCTCTGAAGGTGTGCTGTGGTATCTGGCATCAAGATGTAGCAGCAGATCCTTGAAGTCTTAACAAGACCTGCAGCTGTGGAGGTGTTCTGGCCCAGTCATCATCATTTCAATGTGGCCCTTGTCACTCAGTTTCTTATGGTGCTCATTTTGCTGATTCCAACATATCAGTGTCAAGGATTTTATATTCACTTTCTGCCTAATACATCCAACCTGGTGAAAGGTACCATTATGTTGTTACACAGTACATGTACAATGTTATTACCACATCTGCTAATGGTCAGAATGTTACAGCTGATCGGTGTATATTACATACATTTTGCTGTCATCACAAGCTAATGAGTGAGAATCCATGTACAAAAGTTAATTTCCAAATATTCAAGCAGAGGTTTTTTTTGTTGTTTTTTTTGTATAACCATTGCTGTATTTTCTTCTCAGGTTGTGTCACAGTTGCAAGTTCTGGTTCTGCAGGCATCCCACAGACTGGCATGGTCTCCATGGTGATTGTACTGACATCAGCTGGACTTCCCACTAAAGGCATATCACTGCTCATGACAGTCTGTAATTACTTGTTTCTTCTTTGTTTTTTTTTATCTCAATGTGGACCTTAAGAGGATGGTGCTTTAATTAGGAGTGCAACTGTACAATAATTTTCTGATTGAATTACAAAAAAATACAAAAGTAGAATTTCCCATTAAAAGATCATGGGAAGAAATCCTTTTAGAACCCAAAAAAGAGTTTGTTTGAGGAGCTCTTTAGAAAAAAGGATTCATAAACTAGATGGTAAACGGGAAGAAAACTCCAAGGCCCTCCTTTAAAGCATTAAAATGCTTTAAAGGAAGTCAAACAAAGGAAGTCAAACGGAACAGAAGCCTGGAAAACTGTAAGTTCTTTTACAGTAGGTCCTGTCCAAAAGGAACCTGCCTACCGGGCATAAAGGTAATGGCCTGCAGAGGGTGTCAACATGTAAAACGGCCAGCAGATGGTGTCACTACAGGTCAAAGGACATACAAAAAACTACCTTTAGAAATATTTACAAATATATACATGACAAAGATAAATAAAGAACAGTGTTAAATCTCTAATCTCTAATCACTGTTTATATAGGGTAAAAATGATGTAAAGCCTTTAAAACCAAAAAAATAAACAATTCTTTACAGGAATACAGAAATATCCAACTCTTCATTTAGGCCAGGGCAGTGGCTTGTATTTTAAAAATCCAGAAAGTTTCCCATTGATTCAGTTTCTTTTGTCTGTGTCCCTTTCTTATGGAGGATGGAATGTGGTCAATGCCAACAGCTTGTAGTGTTGCTGGGTTGTTGTGGAGTTCCAGGTAATGTTTTGCCATAGGGTACTTTATGTTTCTGGTTCTGATTACATATTTATGGTCTGACAGTCTGTCCTGTAAATGTCTTTTTGTGCTGCCGATATAAAACACTTTGCAGGTTGGACAGTCCGACTTGTAGATGACAAACATTGTTTTTATAGGCTTTACACCTATGAGGATGTGGTCTTTTTAAAAAAATACAAATTGAATATATGCTTAGACATATTTCCACACACCACATCATCTCCTTTTCTCACTGCATCCAAAGTCATTTTAGCTGTCTGACAGCAGAGGTGGGTAACCCCAGCTTCACAGAGTTAAAAGTCCTGCCATGTATTGGTTCTATCTGTTCACTTAACACAGGTGATTCCACTAATTATCCCTTCATCTAACTGGATGAGGAGTTGTACTCATCAAAATGGGCTGGTTCAGTGAGTGGTTGGAACTAATATGTGGGTAGGACTCTGGAGAGAGATTGGTAGATGGGATGATTAGTGGAGTCACCTAAGTGAACAGGTACAACCAATACATGGCAGGACTTTAACTCTATGAAGGTGGGATTACCCCCCTCTGTCTAACAGTAGCTCTACCTACCAGCTGATGTGTTCTATAAGGCAGAGCTTTAGGTTGCTTTTTTAAATGATAAATGGACTGCACTCACATAGCGCATTTTGAACACCTTCATGGTGTATAAATTCCAAAGCGCTTTACAAAGCCTTGGACAGCCTTCCGCCCTTTAAACCCATAAAGACCCAAACATCCATTACTGACCAAAACCATCTACTGATCTAAAATGTTTAATACTTGTTGATCCACTAATCCTATCAATACATGTAAATAACTGATGTAAAATGCAGTTCTTCATCTTTTCATGGACATCAGATATGACCCATTTGGACGTTCAGAGGCTCCATAGTTACCGTGGAAACACCGTCATCTTCAACAACATTGATTCAACAGTAAAACCCATGGAGTTGGATCAATAACAGTGGACAGAAATGCTTGGTTTACGTTCAGCTATTGATATATTTTACTGAAACAGTCACTTTTTCTGTAGTTTTCTCTGTTTTTGATAATAACAACCCTCAACTTTAATCTGAGCTTTCATGAACATTTCCATGATCAGTAAATTAAATACAGGAAAATATGATTTATTCTGATAAGATACAAAATACAGAGGATAGTATTAAAAATAAATGGTGATAAATCACTTAAGAAATGTTAGATACAGAGAAAGTTTTATTTGAGAACTGATGTAAAAGTAGTCCTGGATCTTGATGGGTTAATCCCCTACATTTTAGACCCTTCCATCTAAATGAGCACTCTAGCACCGTCTGGTGGGAGGAGACTTAACATGCAAAACTGAAATGCGTCAGTGACCCAGATACACATGGGCTGTATATATAAATACATATGGAGCTGTTTAATACTTTATGAAACTACATTTCATAACAGGAAATCTAATTCACCGCAACTAAAACATGACATGACTGTGATTCTGTAAAACTACGAGAAGTTGTTCTGAACAATGATGCTTTTCTTTTAGTTTATAATTTTAACTATTGAATATTTCAAAAGAATTCAAACATCTCCAGAAAGATGAGTTTAGGAAACAGGATTGAAATGAGCATACATATTTATTTCTCGGTCTCTTTTGTTTAGATATGGCAAGAAAACATAGGAAATATGTGCACAGCTACACAAAAACTGAACTAAATGGGTTATAAATGTTAAAGTCACTATTTATTGTGACCTCTGACCCCATGATAAGAAGCAGCATAAACAGAAACATCTAATGTGTTGAATGAAAACATGAAAAAAGTCTGGGCATGTGAAGGTGTTTAAGTGCTGAGTAACACAGTGTTATTAATAGAAAACTGTAACCACACCCCAAATGCATGTTAGTGCCAAGCATCCATCATCAGGGAGGAATGGTGAACTGTGGCTGTTCCGTGAGTGCAGCGGCAGAGATGATGCAGTGTGTTTCCTGACATTGCCCAGAGCTCAGTGCAGCTGTGTCAGAGAGGGGGAGGGAGCTTTGCAACCAGAAAGACAGAAAAAAAGGAGGAGGGGTTTCATTAGGAGTGAGAGAGCTTTAACTGGCATGGTGAGAAAAAGCCAGAGAGAGAGGCTGAGTGCGTCTGCGATAGACACACAGGGAGAGGAGGAAGATGCTGTTGCCAGGGAACAGCGCTGAGGAAGAAATGTCCGTGTTTTCCATTTTGCAGAGGAAGGATGACAACAATCACAGCTGCAAAATAGACCGAATGTGAGGACGAGAAAAACAGCGTATCCTTCCCTCAGATCCCCAACCAGAGAAAATCAAAAAGGTAGGCATGTGTCATTACATAACCCTCACAACACACAGCTCCCATACGGGTGACATCATCATCATCCCAGCAGGATTAGAGCCTCAGGGTGGGGGCATTAGTACTGGCAGAGGGGGGAGATGAGAGGGTGGGATTCAGAAGAGGGACATAGGAGGAAGAGGGATGGAGAGAGTGACAGAGAGATCACCATGAAACGAGCTAAAAGCGCAAGGTGAGGATAATCTTTTGTCCAAACAGCATGGAGGAGGAGACTAGAGAGGTGTTTTTTTTTTTTTTTACTGTAATGTTTATCCGTCACCTTAAGAGGGTCCTACCTGTAAATGTAAACTGTAACGACCCTCTCACTACTTAGGCAGCTTTGAGGAAGAGGAAGAAGACAGAAGAGCTTCTGACAGCAAAACAGAGGAACAGCCAAAAGGAAGTCTTCCTAATTGGAATACTAATTGTGAGTCCAAATGTCCATTTCTACATGTCTACAGTCACTGCAATGACATTTAATGCTTCTAATGACTTGTATTATCTCTATATTTTAATGTGTCCATTTTAAAAGACAATACTTACCACCGCTGTTTCAGGAAATCCAATCTCCTTCCAAATACTGCATCATTTTTTTTAATGTGATTTTGACCTGTAGATTGCAGACACTGGTCATTTGGATGGTTTTTCTCTCATGATGTTTCTGTTCTTTCTTATCATCAATACATCTGTGCTCATCATCTGGCTGTCAGCCATGTAAATGATTATGAAACAATAGCCTATTGTACTGAAGTGGACACACAACTGATTCAATCTACATTTCAGAGGGCTCATGTATTAAAATAAATGTTAAATCTAATCTGGCAGATACTTGCTAACTTGATAATCTGTACAGAAGTGGGACGTCATAAAGTACAATAGCTCTCCAGTAGTGTTATCGGGTATCTATATCTTACTTGAGTATTTTTCTGACAACTTTTACTCCATGCATTTTCAGGACAGGCTTTTTTCTTTAGCTTTACAAATTTGGAGTAACTCATTTATCATTGTGATTAATAATATGTCATTGTGATGTGACAAACATAACCAGACAAAAACGGTGTAAAAGATGCAAAAAGAGAAAGCAAGGCAAAAGACTTGGTGCGATGAGACTGACATAATTCAAGTAACAAAATGTAACAAAGACCAAAACAACGTAAAATATGTAACAATAAGAAAACTATATAAAAAATGCATGATGAAAACAAGGTAGAACACAAACCAAGACCCTGATAAGACTAAATTAATGTAAAAGGCATCCAACTTTCATGTGATCCAGCTCAATCTTTGATCAGCACAAGAGTTTTCTATATGCCTCTCTATGAAAATTATGTAAAAGATGGCATAAAGACCTTGAAAGATGAATATGGTGACAAAAATGTAACAAGAGATGTAACAAGATGAAAACTTCACCAAAGAGCTTGCACTATTTAATTGTTGAAAAAGATACAACAGGACCATGTAAATGATGTAAGATGGACCAAAACACTGTATCAAAACTTGTACTGCTTTGATAGTCTTCACATTATATTGATACGCCATGAGGTGCAGATGTGACATCCTACAAAGGCTCAGCTTTTACCTTTATGCATGTCAGTGCCTATATTTGTTTTTCACTTTAATTGTAGAACTTGAATCAGTACTTCTATTCAGTACCTATAGTGTTTTTACACAACTTTTGCTGGAGTAAATGTACGTGTAGTTTTGCATCTTTGAGGCAGAATACTCCACACATGCTGTACACAGCATAGTGAAGACCTCACGAGATAATGTTTGGGATATGAGGGCTGCTCTGCCATCTGGACATAAATCCTCACCAAACACGTGCCGCTGTAACATGTCGTTGTGTTCATCAATCAGCAGTTGTCTGTATGAGCAGCTGAACCTCAGCAACAGACATTTGCACAAACAGTAGCCCACACACACTGATCTGCTGTTCATGAAATTCCCCTCTTTTTCAGCTTGTCACAGCCTTCTTTAATCCGCTAGCAATGAAAAGGATCAATGTGTTTTGAGACTCTGTTTAAAATGAGAACAAAGTCAGTTGACAGTGTGACTTATCCAGAAGGATCACTTTAGGAACTCCCTTAGAAGTCTGTATCAAACAGGGACTTTCTCATGGGATAATCCATTTCATCAGCCTCTGCCATTATTGACAATCCAATCACAATACAGCAGCTTGCAGCCCTGGGCCCCTGCCTTTTAGCCCGTTTTCCTTTTCTTTTTTTCACATGTGGACCAGGTTGTTTTGCTGTTGCACATCAGTGCCATGTCAGTGGATAAATGGACTGAACGAACGTCTGCTCCAGCCTGAACTCAGACACAATGTAGGAAGAACACTCCTCCCACTAATGCACATTTCAGACATGTGACTCACACATGACTCTAACTCTAACAGTGTGACTGCTCATTATGGGATGGTCTGTAACAGTCCATTTACATTTGTGATTCATTATTTGGTTCTGTGCTGAGGGCTTGGATGAGCAGTGTGTTGTCATATTTTGGGCTTCTTACCCCAGGGTGTATGGGCAGGTGAATTCCCATGTTTTCATTTTTCATGACATAACATGCCTGCAACAACCCAAGGCCATGGGTTTGAACACTGCAGACATTTTACTTTCTTGTTCGGTTCTACACTATTAAAAAAAACACACATATAAAATTAGCTTACACTTTTAACTTGAATCTTCATAACATCCATTCTAAGTTTACTCTCTGAGGAAAGAGTGATCTATTGTGCTCAGAAGTGCACTCGTCATGGGTCAAATATGACCAGTGATCAAATTCATTAATGGTTCAGTATGTAAGATTTATGTACAGTATTTTTATGTGAAAATACTTATGTTCTTCAGTGCCTCTTTTGGCTCCTCAACATATAGAACACAAACTTCACATGCACACCTAAATCTTATATACAGTCACAGAAAAAATTATTAGACCATTAAAAGTCATCAAAAACAATGGTTGTGCAATCAAGTCCTAACTCCTGTGTGTATCATGTGACTAAAACAGACAGAAAAGAAAACATGGAATGAATCAAAGCACTGTTTTTGTCAGTACAATGACATAGATATTAATGTAAGAACTTAAGTCATTTTGGTTATTCTCAAGAAAACATGGAAAATCGATAGATGTCAGCTCTGAAATTAAACTACCATGAGCTATTTTTGTTGTTGTCATTATATTTGTTCAAACAAATGTACTTTAAGTTGTACCAGGCATTAAAATGAACAAGAAAATGAAGAAAACAAGGGGGGGGTCTAATATTTTTTTCTGTGACTGTACAGTATTGAAACCTGTAAGTTCTGAAAAATAACATTTTTTGTCTGCTAAGTAATGTACTAAGCAACACTACTATACATACTTAGATTGTGTTGGAAAGTTTTGCTGACACCTGGTTGTTGACAGGGGCTAGTTCCATTCCCCCACATCATAACACTGCCCCTACATGTTTGTACTGTGGTTAGTAGGCATGATGGGTAATCACTTCAACCGCCTCTCGTCTCACCCTGATGGATCGTCACTGTAGAACAGGGTTGATCTGGACTCATCAGACCACGTGACCTTTTTCCATCAGAACACAGTTTAATCTTAATGCTCCCTAGCAAATTAGTCTCACTTCTAAATGGTTTTCTTAAGGCTACACAGCTGTTTATTCCTTATTTCTGGACTGGTCTTTGTATTGATTGTGTGGAAATGACCTTACTTTCCCTATTGGAAACAGCTGTGAGCTCTAATGTTGATTTTTTTATTTTTTTTATTTTTTTTCTTTCACCAGTCAGTTTAGTGATCTTCACTCACAGTTATTTAAGATTTTTTTTCTGGTTGTGTTTCTTCCTTGAAACTTTGATCTACTTTTCATAGTTTTAACATCTCCTCAAGTTGTTTTCTGTACTTCATGCAGGCCAATAAATTGTCCCTTCTGAAACAAGTTACATGTTTTCCATGACCACAGGATATGCCCTCTGGCATGGCTATTTAAGAAATGAGAAACCACTCACTGCATCAGTTGGGGTTAGACAACTTGCAGCCGAAAAATATTAATCAGTGCAATAACTATACACTAGAAGGATCTGAGCTATTTGTTTAGTACAATCCAGGTGAGGACTTGGGCTGTGTATGTTGTTGGAGCACAAGAGGCTGGTGAAAATTGATTTTGAAATAATCATCTGTATTGTATTTTCATAGGCAACATTAAAATAAATAATTACTGTGCTATACTGCAACATATCTGTTCTCTAAAGGTCAGGGGCGACACCACATACTGAAAAATCTGAAAAGCCTGGAAATGTTGAACATGACATTTTTAGTATCATTATGCAATATTATTTTAAATAACTGCTGAACATTTCACAACAACACCTAAGACAGTGTTTTTCAACCTTGGGGTTGGGACCCCACATGGGGTTGCCTGCAATTCAAATGGGGTCGCCTGAAATTTCTAGAAATTGATAAAAATAAAACTTACTAATAAAAAAACACATGGTGAATTGACAGAGACAATCACAATACAAAAAAAGGCATGACAAACTGTGAAGCTGAAACTGAAGCACTGTGGTACTATTTATCTGTCAAATGTTCCAACTGAAGCACTGTGGTACTGTTTATCTGTCAAATGTTCCAACTGAAGCACTGTGGTA
>JAPQRP010000011.1:27392528-27404611 GCA_037367295.1 Apogon hyalosoma | reverse complement strand
TCATTGTCAGCCTTGTAAATCCAAGCTGGACTGACTGTACATATCCTGACCAAGGAAAATCCAGTTCTCCCTTTGTGTAGTAATTTGCAACATAATATAGCAAACTATTACATGATTACAAAAAATAGTTTTAGAAAAAAAAAAAGTCTCCGTTTTGAATGTCTGGGGTTGCTAAAAATTAGTAGTGTTAAAATGGGGTCACGAGCCAAAAAAGGTTGGGAACCACTGACCTAAGGTGTAATTTGTTGTGCAGTATAGATCGTGTTGAAATATTTTATGCAATAAAAATGACATCTGCAATTAAAAAAATTAAAAAAAAAAAATCAAAATATGTTTCTTTATAGCCCGCCTTCACCCACTGGAATTGGGGATAGGCTCTGACACCTCCATGATCTGCACAAGGACTGAGTGGTTCAGAAAATGAATGAATGCGTGTTTCATTACATTCAGCTGACCAATGTAGAGGATATAATGAAGCCTAGAAAAACTGACAGAAACAGTCCAAACTGGCCCTGAACACACCAGAGGGGATAAGATAAGTTGGACTTCTGGACTAGCTACTTAATGTTTGTTGTGTTTGCTGTTCACAGTGAGCTGCAGCCCGTCCTCCCAGCAGAGGATGGGTACAGCAGAGGCCACTTTACGCATGGACAGCATGGAAGTGAAGGACGAGTGGCAGGATGAGGATTTCCCCAGGTATCCCTATGAGATGAAGAGAGTGCATCTGTGTTGTGTGCCTGATTTGTTCACAGCGATGGTGAGAAGTCAGTCACATGTGTGGGGGTCCAGCAGGTGTGTACTTTGGTTATATGTCACTGACGGCAGAGCAGCATGTGCAGAGGAAAACAGAAGTCAAAAACATGCTGTCCACCCAAGCATATGACCACAGGCCAAAACTGGCCCAATCTGGTCCATGAGATGAATTTGTGCAAGAAGTGCAAAAATGACACTGAAGAAGATTAACAGTCAAGAGTGTCATTGAGCCTTGACAATTTCTTTGATCATAAAATTAAATGCTACATTTTTCAGTTCCAGATGAATGTTATATGAATACATATTTTGTGTATTTGTAGAGCCACTGCGCTGTGTTGCAATACACATATGTAAATGATAAACAGAGGCATAATACTGTTAAAATTGCATTTATTTTTCTTAAGCATTTTCAGGTTGTGTTTTGTTTGTTGTGTTATACACATTTTGTGTTAAATGATAGTTTGTAGAGTAGAGTAGAATAGAATATCTTCACTGTTATTCTAAAAAGTACATTGAAATTAAAAAGTGCCATATACAGAATGTATTTGTAAAAATGCAAATACAAATAAAAGCTGCTAAAACAAATACATAAATAGCTGAAATAAATGGGTAGAAAACATGTATTTTTTTATAATATAATTTTTCTTTTTTTCACAAAAAAAAAAAAAGAGAGAGAGAAAAGTTTGCAGTTGACATTATTTATAGGTTATTATCGTACTGGTCTGATCCATTTTAGGTCATATTGGGCTGAATGTTAACCATGAACTAAAATGAGTTGGACACCCATGTTCTAATGGATCCACATCATGTCAGCACATGTACCTCAAGAACAGCTTCATTGGCAGTGTTCCTACATCCTGAATCCTACCGAAGCCAATTATTGCGGTGTTCTGAAGTTAGCTGTGAGTGTGTTCTCTAACATGTTGGTTCAGATACTCCCATGTGTGTTCAACTGGGGTGAAACTTTGACAACATAACACACCATTCAGTGCTTTTGAGTACTTTAGAGCTAATACAAAGCAGCACATGTTGAGGTTGCATGGTTCAAAAATGGCTCCACACATTAGAACTAAACTTTCTGCAAAAACACCCAAAATGATTGCAGTGGATAAGCATGTGGTAGTGATGGTCATTAAAGTAACAAACACTGACACTATGCAGCAAGTGGCAAGAACCAAAGTGAAGCCACTGGAGAAGCAGCTCAAAAATGCAATACCACTGATGGCCACTGGGGCCAAAAAACCTTCTGAAACATTTCTTCCATTAATTTGATCTCAGGTTAGTGACATGATCGACAGGTCTGTGGTTGCTCATTCACCTGCTGAGTTTGACATTCAGAGTTTTAACTTATTTACTTAAACATTTTTCTTTAAAGAGACAGCTTGACTGTAGTTGTGTTTAACATTATCCCATAAAGACCCAAACATTCACCGTCATCCAAAATCATCTACTGACGCAAATGTTTAATACCTATTGATGCACTAATCCTATCAATACATGTGTAAAATACAGTTTGTCATCTTTTCATGGTCATCAGATATGACCCATTTGGATGTTGAGAGGCTCTGTAGTTACCATGGAAACACTGTCATCTTCTACAACATTGATTCACCAGTAAAAGCCATGGAGTTTGATCAATGACAGTGGATGGACACACTTGATTTATGTTCAGTTAATGATACATTTTGCTGAAAAAGTCACTTCATCTTTCATTTTTTTCTGTTTCTGATATAACAACCTTTGAATTTACTCTGAGATTTTGTGAACATCTACATGGTAAGTGAATTAAATATAGAAAAGTACCAGATTTTTACTGAGGAAATGCAAAATAAACAGGATAATGTTATAATAAACAGTGAAAAATCACTTAAGAAAGGGTAAATATCGAGAAAAATTCATTTGCAAACTGCCACAAATGTCACACTGGGTCTTTATGGGTTAATAACATAATAAAAGTAGTTCACTGTTTTACTTGGTCAGTAAGATTGAATTTAACATTAACTCACCCATGAGTTGAGGGCTCCTGAACTTCTGCTCCTTTTGTCCAAATACGGTCACTTTTCAGAGCAAAAATAAGCTATTAAACCGGAAAGAAATGATCCACTACTTTTCGCGATCATTTTGATTATGATAACATTTTTGGCTATAGCTCCCAGCCCTATGATAAACTTAGTTTCATGCACAAAGATACAGCTTTATCAACTATTATTTAGAGTTCCAATAGCTAACAGAACAATCTACGTAAACGTCTTAGATTAGTATTCTTAATTGGTTTTCAAAGTTGTTGATATACGTGCATTTGAGTCTTTATTTCTTAAGAAAAAGTCATTGAAGAAACTATAACCAGGATTCATAAAGAGAGAAATTCTTTTAACTGTATATTGATTTCCCCTCAAGTGTATTTAATGCACTCCAGAGTGTCAGTCCAATCTGTGTTTTATTTACCTCTGAGGCAACTGACAGAATAATAGCTGCAATTACTCCAGCCACTCCATCAGCCAGCCCATACTTGTGGTGTCTTAGAGTGTGTTTGTCTGTGCAAACACGTCTGCGTTAATGTCTGGGTTGGCCTCAGTTTGTGTATGTGCATCTATCTGCTGTATATGTGTGTGTATTTCTACTATAATCTTAACCCCTCCTTCCCCCCTAGCACCGAGGGTTCTGCTCGACCTCAGTCTTATTATAATGTCAGTGGGGATTTTTGTAATTACTGGTGTTAGGTTTCTCAAACATGCATTGTTTCCATGGACATGCAGTGGTTAAACATCACAGTAGAGACACTCCAGACAGAAAAGAGTGAAAACACTAGAGGAAGCTGCTCATACTTGAAGGTTTATTGTAGAATTGTTATTTTATCAGAGTAATTGTGAATAAAATACATATAATTGTAATTAGAGAAGGATGAAAACAATGTTTAACATGCTGACAGGTGAACTGTCATCCCAGCACAAGTCCTAATGTGTCTGTTTCTGGTAATATATATAAAGTCACATGTATATAAAGATGTCTCTCTCTTCAGGCCTCTACCAGAGGATGGGGATGTGGATTCAATATGTCGCCTCACTGACAACAGAACCAGTAAGTAAAAACACAAATATTAACTTTATACCAGTTTTGTGCTTTTATTCAAGTGCCTTACTCAAGTACACATTTGAGCTGAATTTACTTTACAGAATATTTCATTTTTCTGCTGCTTTTACTACCTCTTCACTACATATGAAAGGAAGATACTGTAGTTTTTACAGTATTGCTTCTGTTTGATAGCATTACTTCCATACATGCACATCTGATTCTTAAATGTTTGTGATAAACTGAAAGATGGAAACCTCCTTCATGGTTCTCCTGACATGAACCTCACAGGAAAGCAATGCTAGAAAATGTCCGCAGCAGTAAAATTGGTGTGTGTGTATGTATGTATATATAGTACAGTACAGTATAGTAAAACACTAACAGGTGGCATTTTATTGTACAGTGAACACTTTGACTTTAAATACTTGGACTGCTTTTTACCATTAATTAGTACTTTCATTTAAGTAGTATTTTTCAATGCAAAACATTTACTTTTACAAAAAAATGAACCCCTCTATTATATTATAATATAGAGTAAAATTGACCCTTTTTGAAAATGTTGGTAAAATACAACTATACCTTGTCTGAACAAAAGAAAAAAAGAAAAGTATAATGATATTTTGTCTTACTGAAATTCTTCCATTGCTGTTTTTTTTTTTTTCTATTCTCCCTAACGTAACAACAGGCTGTGTTCATGTTACTCATATCTTGTTCATTGTCGTTCATTTCATTTATGACCTATTCTAAACATTGCATAAGTAATAGTTTTGTTTTTTTTTCAGTAAAAATCTGTAGTTGGCTTTAAGCAAACAGGTCAGTTTCACAATGGATAAGAGACATATTTTAGCTGAATTTATCAATTTTCTTCCATTTAAAAAATGTAAAGCTTTTTTTTTATTATTTAAATAAAAACTGTATCAAAGTAGATTAAAAATAAAACTTGTTGAAGTAGTCCACTTGGACCAGCTGCATCTATTATGGAGAATCATTCATTTAATTTTGATGCTCTACATTGATTACACATTGCTCTGGCTTGGCTGCTGCACCTTATAAGGTAGAGTGAAGTCTGATTCTTTACCTAACTTCCTGAGTTGGAAAAGGCCTAACATTTCTTATGCTTGGTTTTCCTCAGACCCCCCCACCTCCCTTAAAGTGGGAGAGACGATGACTCAGTGTAAGCGCCGCACCCTGGTCGCACCAGACATGAACTTGTCCCTGGATCAAAGCGAGGGCTCGGTGCTGTCTGATGACTTTTTAGAAACACCTGATGACCTGGACATCAACGTGGATGACATCGAGACCCCCGATGAGACAGACTCACTGGAGTTCATCAACAATGGCAATGAGCTGGAGTGGGAAGGTGAGGAAACATCTGATCAGAACGGAGTCTGATAGTGAGTCTGTTGGGTCCATGAAGGGACATCATTTTATTCAGCTGTCGGATCATTACCTGCAACTGCCCTGGTGCTGGTCCCACTTCAGTGTCATCTCTTTTCAGTTTTACCAGCACTTTCCACCACCAACTGCAAAACACATCAGAAATGTAAAATTAAAACTAAACAACTGAAATCAGTCTGTCAAGTTGTTGTGTTTGAAATACTTTTCTTTTCTTTTCTTTTCTTTTCTTTTCTTCTTTTTGTACTTTAGTTTTTATTCTTTAGAATGGGTAGATGGAAATTCTCTGACGACTGGCTCATAAATCCCAAATATACAGACTGGTTGGCTGGTTGGAATTTTTTTTACCAAGACATCAGGAAATTAGGGTCTGAAAAAAGTATGGAATTTTGAAATTTCAAATGTATAGGAACCCTGGTTCAGGACCCAGACTCCTACAAATCCATGTTGCAGTAAATACAGTATGTGGTTTATCATTGACTTATTGAAATATGTCAGGGCCTAAAAAGAATGTTATCCAAATGGAAACCAGTATATACTTTTGAGCATTGACAGTGTCATTATTTGCAAAATGTTCCCCCAGTGGTTTCTCTTTTGTACCATCTATTTTTCCAGCTCTTTGTTGCACCCATGCCAACTTTTTGGAGGTGTGTTACTACTACTTTCAGTTCCTCCCTTTACTGGTCGCCACAGAAATTGATCTGCTTCCATCTGACCCCGTCTCTTGTAACTTCTTCTCACACACTAAATACTTGTATGTCCTCCTTCACTGTCATCCATCTTTGGTCTTCCTCTCTGCCTGCTAGCTCCATCTTCATCATCCTTCTAACAATATATTCACCATCCCTCCTCTATTCATGTCCAAACCATTTCGATCTGGCCTCTTTCACTTGGTCCCCAAAACATCCAACATATTCTACCCCTGCTCATGTTCATGCTCATCCCTGATCCTCACCATCTGTCACTCCTATCGTAAATTTCAACATGTGTTGCTGCTTTAAATTTAAAATGGTATAGTATAGTACAGTATAGTATAGCACAGGGGTGTCAAACTCATTTTAGTTCAGGTATCACATTCAGTCCAATATGATTTCAACCGGGCCTGACCAGTTCAATACTAACAGAAAAATAAAAGATAAATTGAATTATAGAAGTGTTTAGAACTGTAAAGTTTCTTTGAAAATATGAACAACATGAACAACTTCAAATATCTTAAGAAAAATAAGTACAATTTTAACAATATTATGCCTCAGTTTATCATTTGCATATGCTTATTACAACTTACAGATCACAGTGGATCTACAAATACACAAAACATTCAGTACCAGGCAGAGTATTGGTCAAATTGGATTTATGTTTCTTAAGACATTTCATGTTGTTCACATATGTTCAACGTATTCACATTTTTTGTGAAAGGATAGTTTGTAAACAAAGAGAAAAATCTGGAGTTGTCATTATTTATAGGTTATTATGATACTATTTTACTGGTCTGATCCAGTTAAGATCATATTGGTCTGAATTAGGAACCTGAACTAAAATGATTTTAACTTCCTTGATTGTTAATATTTCAGTGTAATTTTTGTATTTTGCAAATTCATCCCATGGGCCGGATCGGACCCTTTGGCGGGCCAGATGTTTGGCACTGTGGTATAGCATATAGCACTGTGATTTGTTGTTATTTAGGGCAAGGTCAAGTTTATTTATATAGCACATTTTAAGTGCCCAAAGCGCTGTACAAAAATATAGGTGAAAATACAAGGTATGATAAAACTAGTAAAAAATAAACAAGATAAGACATACTACAACTGATAAAAACAGATACACAAATAGCATCTAAAAACACAACTAGAAGTTGAAACAGATAAAAGTCACACACTTTTATTGAAAGACAGTTGCAGAGCCTCAGATCTGAACAGAAAAGGCTGTGTTGCCTTTAGTCTTTAAATGGGTTTTTTCTTCATCTGAAATGAGGTGATTTCTCTGTCTAGACTGCCCACAGTTAACAGCTCTGAAAGGTGTGGGGGTGCAAACCATTCAGACACTTGTTATATAGGCTTAGTTGTTAAAGCCATTCTGTTAAAGCAGTTCTTGTTGTTACATTATTCTATTACAACAGGTAACCAACACAAGCATGCAAATGATACAGAAATATATTGCACAAATATTGTACTGTTTTTATTCCTTTCATCCCTCCACTTATTCCCAGTTTAATTGTGATCATTCTGAAATAATATTCTCATGACCCTTCATGTTACATCATACAGTACATGTTAAGATAATAACCAGGACTTTACCTTGATTCCAGATGACACTCCTGTGGCCACTGCTAAGCGTCTTCCTGGTGAAAGTGAAGAGGAGAGAGACTCGTCTGGTCGTCTGTGGCGAACGGTGATCATTGGTGATCAGGAGCAAAGGATTGACATGCAGGTCATCAGGCCGTACCTGAGGGTGGTCACGCATGGAGGTCAGTGAGGGTCATGAGTGAGTCTATGTGCTTTAAATAACAGAACTCAGGGTAATATGTTGTGTCCTGTACATATACTGCCTTCACATGCTATCAGGAAGATAAGCCTTTCCACTTGTAAATTAGAAAGTACCAGTGTGTTGGTTTCAGGTGCTTTTACTGTCATAGCGATATGAAAATGAAATGGAAAAAAAAAGTACATATATATATGCAAAATCATCATCTAACAGCAGCAGAATGTTAAAAGCATTGTTTATCATTTATGATGAATCCCGTGTTACTCTCAGCCATGTTGAAAAGGTCAAAGGTTATTTTCATCTCGGCAGCTCATGTCACAAAATTTTTTCCCATTTCCCCAATGGAAAATATGATGTGAAGGGGCGTTCATGTACAATTTTCAAGTTTGTAAGTAGTATTTACCATAATTCTCATAGCACGTGACGGCAGGATTAGTCCCAAATGAAAATGACACTGAGCTTTATCCACTGAAAGATTATAATAAACCCTAATTTGTACAAATTTAAGCAAGACAGATTACTTGTTTTTGGCCAAGTGGTCTGTTGGAATATTTTGCAAGCTATTAATTTACTAGGTTAAAGGTAAAATCTGTCTGTGTTAACTGGGGGATCTTATTAAAATGTGTCATAGTTAATGACATTTAGCTGTGGAGTTGCTGATGTAGATCTTCTGAATACAAACAGAAAAATCACTGAAACACATCTTCAATTTAGTTTTGTCCATTCAAATCAGATCAGTTACCAATTCTCCAAAAAAGTACAGATGCATGTCCAAGTACACACTACACAGAAAAATACACATGTACCTGCATCCATAGACCTATAACACATCTGAAACTGCACTCAGACCATTAAAGTGAATCCAGTCCCTAGAGGAAATGCATTTGTTTCAGAAAAGAAAAGAAAAGAAAAGAAAAGAAAAGAAAAGAAAAGAAAAGAAAAGAAAAGAAAAAGTACCTTCATTACAGTCTCAGTCATGCTGCATCAACTAAGAGCTCATAATATAGAGCAGGGGTGTCCAGTCCTGGTCCTCCAGAACTACCGTCCTGCATGTTTGACATGTATCCCTTTTCCATCACACCTGATTCAAATGATAAACCTATCATCATGTTCTGCAGAGGCCTGACAACAACCATGAGGTGTGCTGGAAGAGGGAAACATCGAAAGCATGCAGGATAGTTTCTCTCAAGGACCAGGATTGGACACCCCTGATATAGAGTGTTAGATTGAAGGGAGTTTAAGATATAGTGATCAGTGTATAATCAGCTAATAATAACAATCCTGTGTGTTTTTGTTCCCATAGAATGAGTTTGTGTCTACAGAGGGACTGGATTCCTGAGTCCACTATGTTGTTTCTACAGTAGTTCAAAACCAGACTTCTCTTCTTCTTTTTTACATTTTACAGTCTTCAGATGTGGAACATCTTCTATTATGTTTAAGAGCAAACTAGATCCCTTACCCCTTTAACTAAAAAGCCCAGAACGGAAACAACAACCAAGGCTCTAAAGAGCATCTTTTGTTTTTTTTGTTGTTTTTTTTGCGGCAGCTGTAAGGGAGGCTGAGGTGGGCCATCAGTGGAATGCAATCAGCACCTTCACTTCACACTGCAAAAATCTAAATCTTACCAAGTATATTTTTCTCATTTCTAGTCAAAATATCTCATTACACTTAAAATAAGACATAATCACCTAAAGAGTAATTTTTCAGTGAGATATAAGAACTTATTTTTAGACAATAGATCTGGAAAATCTTATTTCAAGAGGATAATTTTCACTTGTTCCATTGGCAGATTTTTTTGCTTGAATTAAGCAAAAAAATCTTGAATTAAAATACATGTGGTAAGATTTGGATTTTTGCTGTGTATCAGGTATTTTGCATTTATAAATACACGTTTTACTTCATGGCATGGGACTACACACAAGCAAAGGCTGGATGTTTGTTGTTTTCTCATTTCTTTACCAACATATCAGTGATACTGCAGTCTGATACTGTACGACTGGTTAATGTCATAGTGCATGTTTAACAAAGCCATTTAACTCTGTGGTAAATACCCTGCCTGTGTTTCCTCTCTCAGGGTATTACGGTGAGGGCCTGAATGCCATCATAGTGTTTGCAGCCTGTTACCTTCCAGACAGCAGCTGTGAGGACTACACGTATATCATGGAGAACCTCTTTCTGTAAGGCCCATTCTGAGTCTTATGAACCTTAGTATGCCATGTTAGGAATCTCTTAAGAGCATGACTCTTATTCGCTCCACTCTCAAGGATATGGATTCACCACATTTGACATGCACATTTGATTTCAGAGTTAAATTCTTCATAGGAATTCTTTATCCACTGAATATGAAGTGGTAGCGAGGTAAAATATGTCACAGGATTCCATTATAAATGAGGCCTTGTTGTGCAGCAGAGATGCTGACAAGTATCTTTCTCCACACTTAAGCATCATGACCAGGTGTCCTACATATTGAGACAATGTACTACATTTTAGTTTCAAAGGGAATACATGAGTTTTGCAGACGCTGGCCATCCAAATGTACCACAAAATACATAACAGAATTTTCATAAAATAAAATAATAATAAAACATTTTTTTAATGGCATGCCATTTGCAGTGGTCAGGTTAGTTTCTTTTTTTATGTAAAGCTATGAACCTCATGGCCCCTACAGAAGACAAAAAAATGGAGTCTCCAGAGATTAAATTTCAATTGTCCATGAGAGTGAAATCTGGAATTAACCCATAGAGATGCAAACATCCACTGGCAACCGAAATCATGTACTGATATAAAATGTTTAATAACTGCTGATCCACTAATGCTATCAATGCATGTAAATATTTGGTGTAAAATACAGTTTGTCATCTTGTCATGGTCATCAGATATGACCCATTTGGACGTTCAGAGGCTCCGTAGTTACCATGGAAACGAGGGGTGTACCATCTAAGGCACCTCACAATTCGATTCGATTACAATTCAGGGTGCTACGATTCAATTAATCAATGATTATCACGATAGCAACGATGATTACAATTATTGCAATTATTACAGGTATAACGATTTTCAATGCATCTTTTTTCTCCATTCAGGATTTTTTTTCTCCCTCTGTGGCTACTTCATACTTTTAAATGTGGTATATTTGTCAGTATCTATAAATTCAAGTAATCAAACAAATTTGCCTCCATTTTCTTTTATTTGTGTCAAACCACTGAATGATCCAACATATTTTCCACCAGGGAACCAACAGGAAAAAGGGAGCAGTGACATATGCAGCAAAAGCTGCTCTTATTCACAAATAAAGATTTCCAGTTACCTGAAAAACATTTGCTGTATCAAAAGCAATACTTTTCAAAAATATACACCTATTAACAGTACAAAAAAAAAACATTAGTGAAATGACGTCCACATTTTTTCAGGAAAACAAATAAGTGTCTTTAGAAATAAATAAGACTTATTTCAATCAAAAGTGGTTTTCACAGATTTCTGTACTAGTCCGATTTTAAATAATTGCTTATTTAGTTTTTCTGGCCCCTCAAAAGCTCCCCAGGAACCCACTCAAACTCTCAGACCCTCCACACACACACATGTTTCTGTAGAAAAGTGTAGAAAACAGCTAATTCAATCTGAACCAACAAAAGTGCTAGCTTCTTCAGTCACAATAAATGATATCCAAACAAAATCCTCAATGAGCAGCGGTGTCCGCATCAGCCCTGCTTCCAAACACTAGCTTTTAAACTCACTGGGTGAATCTGACGCTCTGTAACTGTAGCCAAACAGTTCAAGTTGGTTTTACTGTGTTCCATCTGCTCCCTTCTTTAAGGTGTCCAGGTGGCATGCGCCACTTTTATTTTCCTGCCGCGCACTGCGGTTGTGTTCCTGTCATTAAGTAATTAGGAAAAAGAATTGTTTTTGAACATTTATGAATCGTATTGAATCATCGTATGTCGCATCGCGATTAATCTAATAATCAAAGTATTGGCACACCCCGAGTGGAAACATTGTCATCTTCTACAATGTTTACTCACCAGCAAAACCCACGGAGTTGGATCAATGACAGGATGGACACACTTGTTTTATGTTCAGTTAATGATAGATTTGCTGAGAAAATCACTCTTTCTTCAGTTTTCTCTGTTCCTGATCTAATGACCCTCAGCTTTAATCAGATCTTTAAATGAACATCTATAATATCAGTAAATTAAATACAGGAAAGTATGTGATTTTCACTGAAAAAAAAATGCAAACACAGAGTATAATATTATAATAAATGGTGATAAATCACTTAAAAAAGGTCAAATGTGAACAGAAATCAATTTGGGAACTATCACAAAAGTAGCACTGGGTCTTTACGGGTTAAGACTAATGAATAGCTATCAAGCTCCTGTCCTTCAGTG
>JAPQRP010000011.1:27303373-27313868 GCA_037367295.1 Apogon hyalosoma | reverse complement strand
TGTATATGTAGTAAAAAAAATCATTTAAATGCAGAGCTCAGTGTTTCTATGAGTCCAAACACTGTATGTACTTAATCCAAAGTCTTTCTGTATTTTTTGCTGCACCACTGATAATGCTGCAAAGACTGTGTATTATTGTCTAATGTGCTGAAATGAGACTGTGTGTGTTTACAGGAGGGGTGTCCTTGTGAGTCATGGTGCCTTGCTTGCTGAGCAGTATTATAAGGCATATTTGATTACATTTTCCTGAGGCAAGACAATTTTCGGGACCAAGGACAATTTCGAAACTAAAGTTCTGTAAATCTACTTACTCATTCACTTAGATTGACAAACATTTTTAATGATTTTATCAAACTTGGGTTGCCTAGTGCAAAATCTGTTATGGTAACCCTCTTAACACTGAACATGTAGTGGATGATTCATTCAGGCCTTGAAAATGCCAAAGCATCAGTGTTTTGAAATACTTTGAAAATCTATGAGAAAGGACAGCATTAAAAAAAAAAAGAAATTTCTTCTATCACACTAGATAAATGAACACTCAATGCACTGGTTTCTCTGGTGGACAGCCTTGACTTGGACTTGCAGCTTGGTGAGAACAATGATGGAGAGCTGCTGAGCATGGCGGACGCTTTGCTGTGCTTGTGTTTATATGGACGTCACAAATATAGCAAGAGTTTGCCTCACTCCACTCTGGCACATGGCCAGCGGGTTTTATGATTAAAACCAGATTGTGCTTGCCCAACTCAAAGAAAAACGAAAAACAGATTGCAGTTACGCATACTCTGCACAAGAGGGGAGTACAGAAGCATGTGCATCTAGTCAGCATCTGCAAAGGTGAGTTTTTGTTTTTTTTTTGTGCAAAACGCATTTCATCTTCCGTCAAATTATCTTCATCTGCTGCGGGGACTTCTTCACAGTTGCCGTCTTGTTATTTAGTCTCCTTGTAGTTCACAATCCATAATAACACATCTGACTGTGGGATGACTACAAAGGTTAATTACTCCAAATCTGACTCAGAGCTATGTTCATCCTGTAAATATAAAAACGCCTCTTTTGTGTCACATGATTCAAATCAAACGGCTGTGGGGTCTTCTGTTGCCAGAAACGACTGGGCTCCTGCCAAGTCTGTTCCCTCGAAGTCATGACTAAGTTACACTGTTAAAAAAAAAAAAAAAAAAAAAAAAGTCTAGCATAAAATCTCACTTAAGCTGTCTGGTGATGGGAATCATTTCAACATTGGCTACAAAATAATAATAATAAAAAAAGTGCCTTAAAATATGTTAAGAAAATATGAAACATTAGGCTAATGAAACAAATTAAATAAAAGCAAATTTGAACTAGCAATGACAATTTTTTAAATTAACATCAGTTGAAGAAACCAATAAATTGCCTGAATTAAACTAATTAATAGCAGATAGATTTTCCCCCTTGATTTGCTCAAATTTTTGATAAACATCATATTTGATGTTGTGCTATCTAACCTTTATCAACCTACTTTTCTCATAATATCCTGAAAAACAAACTCTAAACAACTCTTTAGTGGAAACTCAACTTTTGACATTACCTCAAAAATAAATAAAAGTACTTGTGTACAGATAAAAATAAACCTACACTGAAATAACAGCTTAAAAAACCCTTAAACCTATTACTTTACTACAAGTTCAGTTTTAGTTTACCAGTTCAAAAGCCCTCTCAATTAATTTTAAGCAAATGTATGCTATAACAAGTAAAGACATTGTAATCTTTTAACATAATTCACATGTCTCATTTCATTTGCCAAGACAAGACACGTTTTGCAGTGTAGTGAAGACTGGGAAATCATGTGACATCAACAAAAGCAGACACATTACACCCCCCTCGCCACCCACACACAGACGCCACACATCAAACACACACATAAATCCTTTTTTGTATCAGGGAGGAACATTGCAATTCATTTACTGACTTAAAATCTCTGCTGCCAGTAAACAGGAGGGTGAACGTCACCGGCAGCAGCTGCCGATGGAAACGTAAACACTGTGAAAGAAAAGAGGAAGAAAAAAAGTTTTCTTGTACTCACCATGAGTTGTTCCCCTGCCTGGTCCCACTGACTTACACTCGCTGCAGCAGGGTCTCATGTTTCAGGCCCCCATGGCACCGGGGCAGACCACCTCCTCCCTCACACAATGCTGGAGCTCTGGCGGCCTCTCCCTGGATAGGCGGGGGTCCTCCCAGGTTTAGGAGGTGCGTGCAGGCCCTTCACGCACCGTCCGTTTTGTGGATATGGAGGAGGCTTCTGAGTTCTTGATTTACAGGTGCTGTTTCCAATTATGACCTTGGGATGTAAGTTCTGCTGGTGGGGCTCTGAAAGAGTTTGTCCTGTGTGGCTGGAGTCTTTTGTGTGATACAGGTGAGGCGGGTGGCCATTTAAACCAGGGCGCTCATGGGTAATGTCCTTACCGTGGCCTGATGCCACAATTCGGCTTGTTTTGACAACTGATGCCATGTGCACCGGGGAGGGAGAGTTAGTCCTTAGAATGATGCGGTCATCGTCAATGTGCTGCGACACCTGGACTAGTTCAGGCCTGTGATTGGTCGCAGGAGCCACTCTGAGGTCACCGAGATCAGTCAAGCTCTGAAAGGTGCTGGATGGCCACTGGGTGAGACAGGGCATCTCTTCACTGAGGTCAATGTTGGCAGTGAGACGGTCAATCTCTTCGACCACCTGAATGACAATAGAAACTGTTGATACCTCTGCACTTTGTAGGCAAAAAAAAAAACAACAAAACATTTCTTTGTAAAACCGACCTCATTAGATCAATTAAATGCAGTTGATATTTCCTACCACCAAGAGTCTATCAGTCAAAACAATATCAGACAATATCATTGTCACTACTGTTGGTGTTGCCAACCACAATATACTGTCTGAATATTGCATGATATAACTTAGTAAAGCTCAAAGCATTTCATTTAATAAGTAATTAAATAAAGTAGCTTTACAACACACTGGGATTTGACACGTATCACTTGGTTCCAATGAAATAATGTAAATCATTAATGTTAGCTTAACAAAGAAGATATGATACTGTCAACCAAATCACACAGACCATTACAATGAATAAATTGCAGATTTCTCTGAATCTAGCCTGTTTTGGAAAAACTTGCAGTAATTTAAATACACAAGACAATAAATCATCAGGCAATTTTTTACATTTTTTAATTTGAAAATATTGCCATGTACATTTAAATCATGCTTTCCCACTACGTGGTAGAAGCTTAATTTTATTTATGTATTTATTTGGTACCACAAACTTCCTTTTTCATGCAGGATGTAGCTAAGGATGCTATTCACAATTATTAAACTAGCAGTAATACAGTACTTTAGTTAACCAAAATAAAAACAACACCTTTCAGAATACATCTAAAGAAGAACACAACATGAACTAAAGTGAGACAAAATTGTGTTAGAATTTACTTCAGTTTTTTTCTCTCCCATTATTTAAGTGTGTGTAATCATGTATTTGTAACTTTGTGTTGGAGTCACTCAGAGTTGACATTAGACTCCCTTGCAAAGTAACAATATTTCAACAATACATTGGTTTCTGCCTAAGGTACTCGTCCTCCACTGTACTTATGAGTTACCAGTTACCAGAAGTAGGGCTAACATTAACAACACAGATTCCAACACAAATCTTCAATGTTAAGTTTTTAATGGTTGAGCATAAAAGGTTTTGCACAAAATGGAATAATTCATTTTTCCCCCTACCTTTAGCACCTGTAAAAAAAAAAAACAATCAATGCTTTCTGTCCAATACCTGTAAAACTAATAGAAACACTAAAACTAAAACAAAGACTCAATAAAACAGTCACATCAAGGAGATAAAATTTGTTCTGATATAGAACAATATATTATAGACTACAGTGAGAAGAGTGTAGTAGTTTGGCTCTTTAAAAATGGTGGGTTTGTTCAATTTCATCTGATATAATGATGAAACTGATGATTCTAAATCAGTGGTTTGTAGTGTTTTCACATGACTCCACATGACTGTTTCTAGAAATTGCTTACAACTTCAAAAGAAAAGTAGTTACTATCCACATACCTGATTGAAAAAAACAAAAAAAAAAGTGGGTCATGTTTAGTCAAGTTGAACTGATATCAAGTGGTCAAAAAGTGCCAAAAGTCTCAAGTAGCAATCACACCAATAATTCTAAGATGAGCTGCTTTATTAGCTTGTTTCCAGCTGTGTCAATTCACAACGTTACAGTCATTTGCAGTGTTGCAGTATAATACAGGTCTTGCACAGATGCATTCAGCTGTGAATCAGCTACATTACAGCTGAAAGCAAAATTAATTCTGAAAGAGCAAGGCATAATTTAGTAAAAGTCTCATGCCAGGCTTTTTAATGTGCTGGCCGGAACACTGCCAGTTTTGGCAGCGTTCTGCAAAAGGTCAGTGCAAATTGTTCTCAATCATGGCTTCAGGAAGAGGCGATGACTGAGTCACAAACAATGCATTCAGTGCACACACTGTTATGCTCCCATGAACATGAAGAAATGCACACATGCACAGAAGCACACAGAGATAACTTGACCTGTGTCATACTGATCTCCACTGTGGCTTATTCTGTCAGAGCTCGATAGTAATAGATTCAAATGTCATGATAACCGAGGTAGCTTCGGTAAAAGGTTGGGATAACAGCACTGACCTTTATGTTAAGACACCTGCTGTACACAGACGGTATAAACACACATCCTAAATAAGAGACCTTCCTACCTCTTTCATCTCCACATGAACTTGCTTCAGACCTCCCAACACGTCCTCCAGGTCTGTCACCACTTGTCGAATTTGATCCCTGACTGAGTCCTGCCTTCTGTTCTGCTCCACCACTTCTGGATCCTGGCGCTGGTGCTCACTTTTAGATCCTAAGGGTTCTGGACTGCCAGAGGAAGAGACACAGGGCAGCTTCCGTCTGCTTGGGTTCAAGTGTTTTTGTGGGACTTCAGTAGAGAAAAATCCTTTATAAGAAGAGCCACCACGTCCATTGCAGCCCTCCTCTGATCCACCCTTCAGTCTGCTCCAGTCTTGATGCCTATCTCTTTCCTCCCCTCCCTCAAACAGGGGTTGTCTTGGCCCGCAGTGGCCGTTTGGCAAATGACCTGGCTGGGAGCTATTTAAATGATAGTTTTCTGAGTTACATGCACAGTCCTCCTCCTGCTCCACAGAGACATATCTGACCGTCCTCCTGTGCCTGTACCCCTGACCTTTCACCTGAAGATGAGGGAGTGGATGTGGTATCCCAGCGTTAAAGGAGTGTGCCCTTGTGTCATTGTGCACCACACAGCCACACTGTTCTCGGACAGAAGGGTAGTGTCTGGGTGCAAGCTCTGACGGGTAGTTCCACTGGGCAGGGTTCAGCTCCCAGGGGCAGACTTGGCTCAATTCGTCCAAGTGGTTGTTGTATGGGCCGGGCCCTGCGAACACAGGCCTCCTCTGTGGGCTCCGATGACTGCCGCTTCTCTCAAAAACTTGCCCTTCTACATCCTTAACCCGAGGAGTCTGGAAGTCTCTCCCGCAATCCAGCAATGGGTGGTCCGTCTGTCTGCTTGATGCTGCTGCTTGGTATCCTGGCCCACCATGATAGCTGTACGGCAGCTCATAGTGGACGCAGCGCTGGCAGACGCAAGGGGGAGTGTTGCTGTGTTGAAGAAATCGGTGGTGTCCCGTTATCTGTGCGCCGTCCGCTGTGTACATGTCCAAAGAAGTCCAGAGGGTTGCGTGTAAAAAGCTTTAAAAAACAACTGGTTTCCTCCCCTCCCAGCTCTCTCCAGCCCAGTCATTCACTCACTGTTTTCCTCATCTGCGTCTTCCCACAAGAAAACTTTTCTTCAGCTCTTTTTTTTCTGTGCCCAAGACTTCTCCCTCCCCTCCCCTTCCTTCCTGCCTGTTGTTTCCCTTCTTCTTCTTCTTGTCTCCTGTACTTGTTAAACCTCTGAGCGTGTTCTTTTTCTTTTCCTAGACCCCCTTTTTCTCCTGCTTCTGACTTTTTTCCTCCTCCTTCTTCCTCCTCACCCTGTAGCCCTCTCTCCTACATGGGGCCCCTCTCCACCTCCCTCCCTCTCTGTCTCTCTCTACCTCTCCCGCCTCGTTGTTCTGTCTCATTTGCTGCTGCAGGCTTTAAGTCTCTCTCTCTCTCTCTCACTCACTCTCTCTTTCTCTCTCTCTCTCTCTGGCCATGTATTTCCCGTTTCCTCCCCTCCCCTCTCCCGCTTTCCTCTGTTTCTCCACCTCTCTTGCCTCTGGTATATTCTCTCACATACTCGTCTGTACCTGAATTCGTGGATTCTTTCTTTCCCTTCCACCTGAAATCCATTCGCCTCCCGAGGCACCACCGGTAAAGTACTCCATTTGGGTTTCGTTCTCCCTCAAGAGTCCCAGCTCTAGAGCTGAGCTCATTAGCCCAACTAAAGCCTTTGCACTCTGCAATTAAACGCTGCCTGGGATTCCTTGGCCAGAGACGGAGAGAGGAGTGGAGTGGAAAGGAGGGGGAGTAGAGGGGAGGAGAGTAGCACCGGAGGAGGTGGGGTTTCTAACATACACAGATGAGGGAGAAGACTGCACTTTGAGTCAAGAAGACAGAGTCACTGCCTTTGCGCAAGTATTGTAATTTTCACCATAGATTCTAAATGTCCTTATTCTCTTTCTCCTCACTCCGTGTCCTTTGCTTCTTTGTCCTTTGTAACTCTTGTCACTGTCTTGATTGAAGTGATGTCATTTCAGCAGCAGAGCGAAACTTCACTGTGCTGCGACAAGCTCAGACAATGTTAGAACGCTGCACAAAAACCCTACTTCATTTCAAGTCTGTACAAATGTCTTTAAAGGATACATTCCCTTTTAATTATAAATCAATCTGTGAATACTGCAAATAACCCTAATCTCCAAATGAATGGGATGAAAAAAAATCCCTCATACAAAATTAGACAAGGAAAAAAAACAAAAAAAAGACAAAACAGGATGAGCCATCAAGATCTTTGGAGCTGCTCTCCAAAATAGAATAACATGCCTGTGTTGTGGCTCTTTGTCCACAGCGACTGAAGACAGCTAGGCATTTATTTTCAAAGAAAATAACTGGAGCTTTGAAAACAATGGGTTGTAAAAAAGAACTACTGAGAATAACAGCAGAGAAGGATGAAGGGGATTCATGCGTCCCAGCAGGAGGATGAGCAGTCCAGTCCCTACAGCTGAGAAACACTGTTTCCTCTTAGCATTTATAATCACAGCTGAAGACAAAGTGTGTGCACATGTTTGCAAACTCAGATCTATATTAAATGTTAGTCTTGCTTGTATTGCTCTAATAAGATAGTTTGGGTGCAATTTGACAGGGATATTCTCAAGCAGAAGAACAGACTTTAAAAAATACAGTAAAAAGTAGAAGCATCAGATCAACTTCTTTACTCAAGTAAGTAAACAAAGGTCTAGAAATCAACTCAAAGTAAAAAGTCATTCTCCATTTCTACAGACTGTTTCTGTGCAAAGCTGAACCACACATCATCCATGTCAGTATTAGTTCTCCCAGTCTCTGACGTCTCATTAAATAGACACCACCTGGGGGCGCCCCGGTGGCTGACCTGGTAGAGCTCGTTCCACAACAGGGACAAGGCCTGATCGAAACAGCGCAGATTCAACTCCAGCCAAAGGCCATTTGCTGCATGCCATTCCCATGGGTATCTCTCTGCATTTCCCACCTCTCTCTACTCAGTCTAAGAAAGACATACAATAAAAAAAATAATAATAATACAAGTAGCAACTTTTCTTTATTATCTGTCATGTGTATGTACTGCTCTATAAACAAGGGCAACTGTATTTCTAGGTCTTACCATTACATGTATGATGGTTGAACTTGGTCCAGATGTTGGAAGACATGCAATTAGTGATGTCCCAACCTGGAGATTTTTGCTTCTGATCCAATTTTTTTGGGGGGGGATTAGTTTTGCCAATATTGATCCAATACCAATCTGATACCAGCTTTTTACAGTGAAATTTTGATTTGAATTTGGAGTCATTATTTATAGGTTATCATGCTATTATTTTACTTGAGATCACAATTGGGCTGAATGTGGAACCTGAATTAAGACAAGTATGACACCTTTGACTAAATAATTTTAGATAATAATGAATAATTTAGATATTTAGATAATTTAGATATATTTAGATAATAACTATAATTTTTGCACTTTCCAAATTCATACTGTGGGCCAAATTAGAACCTTTGGTAGGATGATTTGGCCCATGGGCTGTATGTTTGCCACTGCTGTAGCACATCTATGGACAGGTCCATCCAGGGATTAAATGGGGTTGCATTCCATGCTGTGCGTTAGTGATGCGTGGATCAGCAGGTTACTCACGGGTTGGGTTGGGGTGGGTCAAAAGAATGTCAGTTTATTTGCGATATGTGTTGGGTCAAATAATTCCAGAAAAGCCCTACAGGTTGAAAAAAAAAAAACAACTCATGCATCACTACTGTACATACCTCATAATGAGTATGTGCAGACCATAAAGTGAAAGTGAAACATATAGTCGCTTTACTAATTCCTCTAAGCCTCCCACTGTTGTGCAGCTTTTCCCCACCTTTGAAAACATTAATTTGAGGGGACAGGATATTTGTTTACACCCCTCCCCCCCGGAACCAGGCCCATATTGGCTTGATCTTGTGACTAAATCTAATCCGATCTTCTAAAAGATGCCAGATCAGCAGCCAACATTGATCTTTAGATCGATTAGGACATCCCTGTACGAAATGATGCAAAAAACATAATTCCCAACAAAGTATGTGGAATAGAATGTACAGATGTTTATGTCAAAATGTGAGGAATAAACTAAAATATTGTCATAAAAATAAATACTCACGTAAAGAAGCAAATAAAATCTACAGTAATGTCTATATTCCATTACTTCTGCAATTTGATTGAAATAAGGCAAATGTGGTCTCCCTCTAATCCAGTACAATCAGATCAAGAAATTAGCCATCTGTGAAAGAGCCAGAGGTGAAGCCACCACCATGTAAAGTCAGCCAGCCGAGAAATAACAATCTGGTTCCATTTTTCTTCTTTTTTTTTTCCACTTGGGTCCTATTTTTCATCGCAACATTAAAATTGAGTTGCATCATTATTTTAAATGAACTAGCTCAGTAAATTTACACTTTTTTACTCACCTCAACTCGAGTAAACTATTAGCAGTAGCAGTATTTCCACCTGAGTCGGACGTTTTGGGATATTTTCTATTCATGCAAATAATAATGGCTCTTAAACCAGCGTTGGTCTCATACATATGCATATGTAAAATCCAGAGAGAAAGACACAAAAATTATAAAGTCAATAACAGAAGACGCAGTACCACCTAAACCTGTCATCTTAATATGGGTGTCTCTCCACTGACATTCCTAAAGCAGATCCAAATCTTCTGTAGGAGCTACAAAGGGAATATCAAAGCTTGGAGCTGTCATACTATCTGTAACTAACCACACACACACACACACACGCACACACACACGCACACACACACACACACACACACATATATATATATATATATGGACGTAATGTGTGCGTGTTTCCTCAGAAACTTCTTGGCTTGTGCAGCTGTTACATCACGCTGTTTTGTGTCGGGCTGCCCACCTCCCGTTCAGCTGCGTGACTTGAGGGCAACTGCAAAGCAGACAATGAAGAGCCGCATTTCACCACTCTGCACTCTGCACTTTGTGTCCTTATCGGGGTTGAGATGGCCTAGTTAGTGCATATGGATACTTCTAAATTAATCTATAACAAGAACTCAATATGATGTCAGATGGTGTGTGGTCTATTTACCAGTGGCGGGTCGTGCATTTCCCACCTATGCCTTCAGTAGTGCTCCGTCTGAATCAGTCCACCCCTCAATAATTATTTTATGGCTATAAAAACCATCTTATGCAGAAATGCAGTATAAAGTGCCATTGCATCGCAGATAGATAACTCCTGTAGCCACAATAAATGCCTTAAACCACAGCTACAGCTGCGACACACATAAAGCGTCAATAATAACCTCATAAACTTGCAATATTATTTAGGAAAATAGCAACATTTTACTCACCAAAAATGTTGATTCTTTGTACACAAAATCCATCCTCCTTTCCTCAAAAACAGTTCAATTACTCTGTCGTACAGATCCGTACCGCTTGTAGTTAGTGGACTGAAAGTGACAGACATCCTTTTCCTGGTTGTCACAGACTTGCTAGCTCCGACCTTTCTAAATGATGTCCAGCTTTTCTTGAAAAGTCCGTCTTGAAAATGGCTTTGACAGTAAATCTGCAACCAAATCCACTTCTTCTCCTCTTTCAGCCATTGTGGGTTGACAAAACAGCTAATAAATCAACTCAACTATATTTGTGTTTTGGTGCAGCTCACTACAGATGCAGTTTGCTAGCTTTGGCTTGTACACTCTGACTATCCAATCAAAGGGTGTGAATACGCTGATGTCACCGTA
>JAPQRP010000011.1:27212495-27228395 GCA_037367295.1 Apogon hyalosoma | reverse complement strand
GTAATCTACACCTGGCTTTACTGCCTCCGTCCACAATAATAGACATTATATAGACTAAATGTGTCTAAAATTAACCTGGATTTGAAACATAGTATAGCAAACTATTGCATGATCAAAAACAAATTAATTTTAGCAAAAAAAAAGGCTCAGTTTTGAATGTGTGGGGTTGCCAGAAATTTGTGATGTTAAAATGGGGTCAGAGACAAAAAAGGTTGGGAACCACTGATCTACCAGGTCAGTCTTCAAAACATTTGAATCCAACTTACTAACTTATACCAACTGAACATGGAAATAACATCCAACTGAAACAAACACACACTCAGATTTATAATGTTTGTTAAAGCTTCAAGGTTTAAAGGAGTAAGTGATGGTTCCAGTGGAGAAAAGGCAACATATAGACATTTTCTGCCTTTTGGTCCTTGTCTCTTCTGAGCTATGCTCCATGTTGTTTGTGTTGATCCTGGTGTCAAGTGCGTCACAATAAACGTCTGTGTGAAACACAACAGTGGAACCAATGTTTAGCTGCAGCGAAATTAAGGGAATGAAGCTTTGATTCAGGAAAATTGCAACTGAATAAACCCTTCGAGCCCACTCCCCTTTCTTTTTCTAAATTGGGCACCTGAGAGACCCAGAGGTGAACTGTCCCATCTGTCCCCCTCCCCCTTCTCTCACTGCTTCTGTGTGTACACTGTATGGCACCATCACAGCAAGCAAGGGCGCCTGCACAACAGAGGGGGTGCCATTTTGCCAATTTCCTGACACACTATAATAGATTGATTCAACGTGCAAATGCATCCATACATATTTTTTTAAGTGCTCATGGCGTGGTGCCCCTCATGAAATGCCGCCCTGGACGATTGCCCACCTCGCCCATATCAGAAACCGCCCCTGTACACCATATTGTGGTAGATTGTTACACCTGTCCTGATAGTATATACAATAAATTCTGATGAAACTAAAAACAGCTGACCTAAAACCTAATCATAACATACATAAAATTCATAAAAACAACCCCAAGAGCAGAATAAAAAGACCAGCAGTACTAAAAACAAGCATTCCAGTCAGTTTCCATATTGAGCAGTGACGTGGGCGAGGTCAAGGGCGTCACGGATGGACAGCCCACTACTTTGTGATTCATAACTTTTGAACCAGACAAGTTTAAGACAAATATTACAGGTAATTGGAAAGGTCTAAATGCCATCTTAAACATACTCAAAGGGCAAATTGGCCGGGGGGGTGCATGCACATGCGTTTTGGTCAGTCGTTCGGCTGGTTTCCGTCCTGTTCAAAATACTATAGGGGTATGGGGCAGTGCGGACTGTGCTGCCCGCGAAAGTGAAACTGTAACTTAACGCTCATTTATCTTTTCCCTATCTCCTGAAACTTTCATTTGAGGGGGCAGGACATTTGTCCTGGCCTATTATATATTATACATATGTATAATAAGTCTTATTTGTATTAATGAGTTTTGCCTTGGCAAAACCTTACTAGTGGAAACACTGCTATGTGAAGAACTCAAACACTCAGGAAGCACGGTGACCGCAAGCAGAACCCAACTGCAGGGTTTCTCCTATATACATTCCGCAGTGGTGCTGCTGCTGAATTGTCAGTACCCTGCAAAAAAAAACCAAAACCTTTATTCTGAGGCTGGGGCACTGGTGGTGGTGGGGTTAAACATGACAAGAGAGAGTATAACAAATGCACAGAAGCCAGGTTGGACGTTGGAAGCATGTTAAGTTTCACTTTTGGTTTTAGGTAGTTATGGAGCACACCTCCCCCCATACCCCTCCATCACTGGTCTCCTTCACTGTATCAGAAACGTACCGAACCAAATTTTTTCTGTACCATTGCACCCCTAAAGGAAACAAAGATTCAGATCAGAAAAACTGTCATTGAATAATTATATCCCTGAACGCAGTTTCGGGGATATTATGTTTTTGGTCTGCCAGCTCCGCCACCGCCAGATATCCTTCGTGTTAGCACGATAACTTGAAAAATATTGGGTTTAGAAATTCCACATTTTCCATATCAATCAATATCATGGAGAGGAAGAACTGATTTGATTTTGAACAATTTACCATTTCTAGATTGTCCACAAGGAGCTGCTCAAAAGTTTAAAATCACTAAACACTCTTTTGTTCATATCTGTGGAACTATTTGTCTGATTGACTTCAAATCAAGTGCAAATGAAAGGTCATGACCTGGGGATGCCTCATGTCATGACATCATAGCTGTCTGGTTAAGGATTGGGGGCATTTGGGGATATACCCCTAGCCGTTGCTTCCGATGGCTAGTTTTTAAATTGATTTGATTTGAACCAATTATTTGATTAATCACTCTACTGGGTAATATATCTGCTCAATGTATTGTCAAAGATGCAGATTAAGGTAATACTATTTATAATGATGTAGGTTGATCCTGTGATACACAACCTGTTTCCTCTGTAATGCGATACCAGTGTTTGCATTTCTCCTTTCTCTCCTCTCTGCAGCATACCCCATTTTTTATTTTTCCTCAAGTAGCACAAAAGATCTAGGTTGTGTTTTATGCCATTACTTCCTCAAAGCAACTGTCTAATGCCACAATTCCATCTGATGTCTGCACCTCCCTGCAGCTCACTGAGTTACTGTAGTGATTTTGGTGTGGCTGATTTCCTCAGCAGCAGAACATTACACAAATTCCTGCAGGTTAAAATGGAGTGATTGAACCATTACCATTAGTGCTGACAAACTCTAAGGAAGCACTATATACTGACTTAAACACCTGAGAGCAGCATTAATGCTACAGGTGACCCATGATGCCTTGCTCTCTGTCATGCCTTCCATATTTTGTAAATTTCATGTTTTGCAGCTGCCTATTTTCAGGTAGATCCAGGCATTTGCATCCTATATGATCATAGTCTGTTTTAATAAGTGTGCTTGTGGTATCCCACACATAGATTGGATTCTGGGGTGGACTGGGGCAAAAAAGTGGCCTGGGAATTTGTACCTGACCAGCCCACTCAAAACCACAGTCATCTGGCCTGTCACTCATGAAACTACTGTAGCATATGTGTTATTACAAAGGTACAAAGGTTAATATGTATTGTGTGAATACTATTAAAGGTCAATGTAATGTAACACAGTAATTATATGGTAATAGGCTAGTGACCAGAAGACTAGGATTAGCTCTAGGAGAGAGAGGCACAGACTGAACGTTTGCTTTAAAATTGGTACCATATTGAAAGTAAGACAAACAATAACATGTAACAAACAGTGTATCAGTGAATGGCCATTCAAAACAATGGTTCAGAAATTCAATTGAACACAATATTCCAATTTGCATTCAATAACTGGTTTGACAAAACGAGGACTGAGAGAGTCCACAAAACGTAAGGTCCGTCCACCAACACTTTGTTACTGGGTACACTGGGTATTTTATGAAAGTGAGTCAGTGTGTCCAGAAAGTGCAACAGAGTTTGTATGGGGGAAACGTTTTGGACATGGGTGGTGGCAAAATGAGTATGTGTGGGGGTCTAAAGAGGGTTTGCAGGCTGCAAGGAGTCCTTCTACCAGCCCAGCAGCAGGAAACAGTAGAGTGGATCCGCACACATGGTCAGTGCAGAAGTCTGTAGGCTCGAGGCCTGCTTCATTAGCTCCCCATCTATCAAAATATCAGAAAACCTAGTCTGTGTAGAGGACGGGACCAAATTACTCAACACATCAATCATCCAAATTTAGTGAGCACATAATTACATAAATAATACTCACTGCATTAAATACTTAGTCAAGATTCAATCAATAATACATTCATTCAATCAACAATACATCAGTATACAAAAGCAATCAATATACCATATTAACATTAAATCGTTGGATCACATTTGAAATAAATAACCTTCAATATTCTTCATCAAATTCAATTGATTAATTGTATCATTAATACTGAAAAGTATAGACACAATTAAAAAAATGTCAGTGCCATGACTCACAGCTAAGGAGTATGGACATTAATCTGTGGATAACATTTCATGTAGAAGTCACACTTTTGTAGAAACTCTATCAATATTGTCAAAATAAGCGGCTAACCACAACGTTCATATAAACCAATGGACTACGGCTAGGCTAATGCAGCTAACCATGTCCATGTAAACCAATGGGCCATGGGTAGGCTAAAGCAGTTAACCAAGTCCATATAAACCAATGGGCCGTGGCTAGGCTAATGCTATCAACAACCTTTTGACTCACCAATAACAGTTGATAACTCAGTTCACATAGGTGCTCTTTGTCACAGCTCAGGTCATGGTAGATGACTCCTAAGCATTACAAAGTATACACTGATTATCAACTCACATAAAGGTGTACAAGAGTGGAAAAGTTACTTTTAAATTGAGCTGCAGTGCGCTTCTCCTCCAGTGTCCCCCGCTACGTCTGAATGACTGAACTACCACGGATGATAATGTGGGAAACACAATTGGGTGTGCCGCGTCATGTGGCCATGTGATGTCACTAAACGGCGAGTACTGATTGGCCAGACAGGCCCAGGTGACTTTGTCGCGAGAAGTTGTGGTGATACCGTGAGATTTTGACCAGAGGTATACTCAAGTGGAAGTGGAGAAAATACAGGTGGACAGGATTTATCACCTGGGTTACACTAGCCTATAAAACACTGGAAACCAGATTAAAGGTCACCCACCAGCCCAACTGCGCCAATAGTCACCCTGGTGTGGGCCGCTGGACACTTTTTGGACTGTCTAAGCGTGGAAACAGCAGTTTTGTTTTTTTTTCTCTCACCGGCTGCACCAGCCCATTGGCCTAGCAGCCAACCAGGAAAACTCCTGGTACTCCCGATGGCCAGTCCACCCTGCTTGGATTTCTAACTGAACATTAAGGCCACTGCATAAACAATATCCAGTCTAAAATTACTTGGATATGATTTTTGCTTCATGTTGCCAATCCGAGTTGCTTAGATCATGGAAAGTATGAGCTTTAATTAAGTCATATTGAATTCAGTGTGAAAGGCAAAAAACAATACTGACCACACGATAACAAAGCTACACGCTAAACCACCATGGGGCCACTAGGTATAAATGCAAACTATGGAGCCCAGTTAGAATGTATTTATTTATTTGTCATAAATAGTTTCTGTTACTATGGTTACATGCTATTCCAAGAGCATCAATGGTCATGCTGAATGAGAATAAATTAATTTAGTTGGAACTAAGACTATCTATTGTATCCATTGCACTTTGAATCAGATGTGAAATTTCATCCATTCATTTAATTTCACTGTATTTGTAAGAATATGGTGGCCTCAAAGTCTTATGTTTACTTAAGGCATATGGAAATCCTGTATTTTCTATTTTACCATTCATCCATCCATCTGTTCTTCTGTCATGTCAGTACTCATATGACCACAGGATTGATTTCTTTTTCCCTATTACGTGACAAAAGGAAAAATAGTCAACTGTGTCTTGTGAGCAGTAAACAGGAGGAAAATATGATAATAATAAAAGGAACTCAATGTCCTTGTCCCTGACCTGAAAAGGGTATTAAGTAATAAGTTAATAAGGAACTATGAAGTCCAAAGTCATGTTCCGTTTCATGTTCTCATCTTATCAGGCTGACGTTCTTGATAGGTCAAAGAGCTTTTCCGAGCTCTAGAAGTCTGAGCCCAGTAGTCTCTTTCTGGCATTTTGAGGTCAAGTTGGAGTTCATGCACTTCAAAGCATCGCTCTTTTAGGGGTTTATTAACCCTGTTCCTCAGCCCCATCCCCCTCAGGCATGAGAATGGCAGTCACACAGACACATTCAGCGTTATTAGTTCAGCTCTGCTCAATGAATGCCTCTTTAGCAACACCCATCAGCAGGGACATTTACATCCTACACTCCCATCACGTGCATTTATACAACAGGATCTGGTTTTTGATAGATTGGCTTGTGTGGCATTCAGTTTTCCATTATTAATATTATTTTGTACTGTGCTGATGGGGTTTAATACTTACTGGTGACATTATGAGCGGATCATGATGGCATGGTTGAAGCAGTTCTACATACAGACATATTTTGATTGATTTGTATTAGAAGTATTGAGCCCATGTTAGTCCTGGATGTCTAAATTCACTGTTCCATCTTCCAAATAACAGTACTGTAACCCCCTCCCAACCTGCTGCTGCAGTTTCATGGTTACTACTATAACAAATCCCATTCATCCATTTACTCATTTAACACTGTTTTCATTTTAATCATGAAACGGTTCTCTATAATTTGTATATTCTGCATATTTTATTATTTATTTACTCAGGTAATATTTAGACTGGTTCTAAGATGGATTGATATTGGACTTATCAGTCAAAACAACAGCAGAAGATATTTATCAGTCCACATTGTAAATCCACCACTTATGTTCTTACTTTCCAGAATCTTACACACTTACAGATACCAATGAACTTTATTTATCCCTGGGGAAATTCAGTACACATACACACTTCATGATGGAACCGAGTCACACTGAGTGTTTCACTATGAGGTAACACAATGAAAAGTTGAGAATTTGACTCTGGAGTCGGAAAGAAACTGACCATTACAGTGAGTAAATCGGATATATCTAGCTTTGATAACTAAACCATTGGAATTTGTAAGAAAATCATCTGAAGGCAGGGAGACAAAGCTTGGAGTCAAAGAGAATGATGATAATAGAGGTTGAGGCTGAAAGGAGGAACCAGGGGAAAGTTTGTGATCGTGAGAAGTGGTGCTGTTTAGTGTTAAGAAGAATGGAAGATGGAGACAGAGTAGGTTTTAGGAGTTTATAGAGAACAAAGGATGTGGACTACAGCAGTGGGGGTCATGAAAAGACATTTTGGGGAAGGTGAAGTAGACATTTGTAGAAGAGATCACAGAAATTGGGGAAATGGTCACTCAGAAGAAGTTGGCACTGAATACAGGCGTAAAGATGGGGATTGGGGATGACAGTTTGTTGGAGGCTGGAACGAGGAGGAGGAGAAAGAGGGGGATCGGGACTACATGCAGATGGGGGGATGTGAAGAGTGAAGAGTGGGGGTCGAAGGAGGATAAACGGATGTGGGGGTGGAGGCCTTCAGAGGAGTGGCCATCTGTTGTTTCTGCCATCCTGCGGTGGAGGCCGTGGAGCTGTGTGAGCCAGGCCTCTCGCTTTGAACTTGAACTGAGTGATTATGTCCATGCGAGAATGAGACAGACTTATACAAACACTCTTCAGCAAAATGCAGCATCTACTCTGGCTTTTACACATATTCAGATAAGGCTTTTAATTTTACATCTAAAACATATATTCAAGAACTGGAACATTATTTGTATTCATCATATTCATTCATTCATTTACCCCTATGTAATTCGTATTGACTTGGTCACATTCGTCAGTTCTTTCTCCTGTTGTGATATTTCACATTCACTGTGTCATCAGTTTACCGTGGCTGTGTAGATGGAAGAAATTCAAAGAGGCATTATTAGGAGATGAGTTTGAAGCTGCCTTCTGTTCTTAGTGAACAGAGCATCCCGCATGTGGTTGTTAGGATGGATCCCTGTCCAAATTATACCATCATTTATCCAATGCTCCGTCTTCCCTAGTCATACATTTCGATTTTTGTGCCTACAGTATTTCAGCTTTACATTTAAACTCACAATATCTAACATTTACACAATAATATCTAAAAACAATTTGACCTGTCTTAAATGTTTTGTGAGCCGTTGTACTAAAATTTTGGGCTCTAACCATTAATTGAATAGTTGTCAACCATTTTTTGAATGTAATTTTTTGGATTTATTTATTTGGATTTCAAAGAACAATCTTCCCCTGTCTTAATTAGAAAAATTACTACTTATTTCATTTTATTGTATTAGAATGTATTTCATGGTTGACGACCCAGCTTTGTAACCTGTTTTGCAACAACTCCCATGATTCCATATTATTTTTCAATGTCATCAAACTACAGTAGGTCTTTTATAATTTCTTTAACTGAGACATGTCTAATGGCTGTGCATTTTATTATAGAATGTGTGTGGAGGTTTAAGTGGTTGAAATGTTGACTGAAGCTGCCAAAAGTGCAGCAACATAAATGTAATTATTGCTGACCTAATAATAAGGTTGTCATTGTTTGTTTTTGCTTGTATGAAACTCTCTGTAATATTTTGAGATGTATGTTCTTTCCTACTGACAGCCTGTTAATAATTTTAACCTCTTCACAGCAGTTGATTTGAAAATGCGTCGTGGTCTGAATATCTGTCTGTTGTGTTTGTCAGGAAGTGAGCGTAGATATATAAGTCTGCAGTTGCTCATTCATTTGTCAGGCAGCTTCTGTGGTTTATAAGTGCATATGTGTTCAGAAGAACCCTATTTCTGGGTAATTAAAGGTGTTGCATTGTGGTAACTCTGAAACCTGTGGTGTGCAGATACCAGGTCATTTCAGCAACTTTTATGACTGCCACCAACAATGACTAGGAAAGCAGGCTTTCCCCTTATACTCATAGTAGCCAACATTTTCAACTAGTCTATGACCAATGTTATGTTGTCTACTTAATGCAACACTCAAGACATTTGGGACACCACCTAAGCCAGTAACATCAATATGAGAACATCAAAACTGATTGACTTTTTTCATGATTGGTGGTTTGTTGTGAATACAGTGCCTATATGTACGCTGATTAGCAGTACACTTTGTGTGTACTTGGCTAAGTCATGCTTAGAATATTTTCATCACTTTTTCCTCTGTCATTTAGTCTTTTCCCAGAGAGCTGAAGCTCTGATGCCCTTGAACCTTCCAGAGTTCAGTCCGTGTTGTGTCAATGTGATGTTTTAATCCGATGTTTCAGATTCAAACAATACACAGTTCAACTGATCTAGGCAGCTATTTTATGAGGAAAAACCCCCGCTTTCCTGTGAGTCCCATGTTTCTAAATAAAGTAATATGATAGCTGCAGTTGGACACAGTGGAAAATGGATGAGCTTTGGCAGAATCTAACTGAAGGACAGGTGGACTGAACACCTCTGAGCAGAAGTGGTTACATTAATTGATTGATTGATTGGTTCCATGACACAGAGGGGTACAACAACATTGCCAAAAGTATGATTCTACATCTGTATGAAGGTGTGAAGACACAAATTTTCAGAGTTTTGAAGAAAAAATGGCATGTTTTCACATACAAGAAGATGATTTTTACATACTTGTCCATTTCTGTGTGCATTATCACCAACATTTGCACCTTTCTTTTTTTTTTTTAACTAAAATTGAGTCACATGACTTTACAGCTCTAAAAACATTGTTTAAACTTCCTGTAGACACTAAGAGTTCAGAGTGTTATAATTTCATCAGTAGCCACATTGTACAAAATAGGTCTGATAAACTTTGTTATTAGCATATGCAGACAGTGTGATGATCCATCTGGGTGCTTCTCTGAAACTGGGTACACTTTGGTATCTGGCACTTTGCCAGCTTTTTTAGACCCAATAATAGAAGAGAAATTTAGACATATTTTCCCCCAGGATGGACCTAATGATAACATGAGATGAATGCAAAAAAAATTCTACTTTTGCTCTGAGCCATTCCAAAATTAATGAATTTTTAATCAAATACTGGGGCCAAAAATAGGACCAAAATTGAGACATGAAAAACTACCTAGGTGCCAGTGCATTTTATCTGGAAAACATGGCTTGAAATGGTCTTGTATACTACTATAAATAAAGACACTGTTAAATGTGTCGATCCTAGTGGTTTTTCTAATCCACACGTGGGGTTTTCATGAATCTCAGTCTCATTCCAGGTTTGGTGTGGAACCCATTGTGTCCACTCGCGTTACATGCAGAACCTGCCCATTTAAACGCATATAAATCACAAATTGTTTTGCAACAGCAGTCATTTTTGTGAACCACTACATAATTAGTTTAATTCCCAAAATGTACCTGTGAGAGATTAAAGAGATATTAAAAAAATAGTAGCGTGTAATTTTTGTGTCCTTTTGACCATGTTACATGCAGATTTTTGTATTAAAAATAATGCAAAATAATATAAAAATGTGTTTTATTTGAAAAATTGTTTCTCTTTTATCTCAGTAAGTATTTATTTTTCAAATAGACCCAAAGTGCTTCCAAACTTGCCTCATAACATTAGTCTACATCTGGTTTGAATTTTTAGCCCCATGTCCTGTTTTTAGGACCAGTTTCATAGAAGCACCCATCTCTAAATGTTATTGCACAATGTGCAAGAACAAAACATCATCACTGCATGCCATCTACCTGTGCCAGTATAGCTGTAAACAATGAAGTCAAGCTAATATTTTCACTGTTAAAGTGATATTTATATGTGCATTAAAAACTACCAAAATTGAAGTGGGTATTGAAGAATAAGCTCCTAAACACGAAAGAGGAAAAACACCCAACTTGTGATGACAATTTTGCAGACTCTTGAGGTTAGTGTCATGTTGAATAGTGTGTCATTTCATGCTGAATTCCTGTTTGTTGTTAATTTGATGTAAGTCATACCAGCTTCACACAGTCAGATGGTCAAACTGAATTTGTGGCACTGACAGAAGTTTTTTCCAGGTTGTCTTTTGTTGCAAGACAAGGTCAACAGTCACCTCTAAACCATACTATGTGATATAGGCCCACTTTTTTATCCAAGATCTAAGCTATTCCCATGTGTTAACAGCTTTAGTCTATGCTATTAATTACCCAAAAGTTTATAAGTGGCTTTTGGTGTTCCAACTAAGAACCATAATAGTAGGTTAAACCATGGTATATTGTAGCTTCATGCATGGTTTACTGTTTAAAACTTAATCGGGGGGAGGGGTTCAGCTTTGCCTCCATGCCACAGTCTGTACAAGTATGTTAGCTTGGTTTTTTACTCAAGGAATGTTGGGAAACAGACAAGCCACTCCCTGGATGGATAGGTGGATAGTTATACTACTGTGTAACAATGAGCTGGAAACTAAAGTACACAGTAATACAGAATTGATTCTGCAGATCTAGACTGACAGATCTACTGATCAGCAATGACTGACCCCATTTTCACTTCTCTTTTGCTGCCTTCCTTTTCTGTTTCCTCTTGTCTTAGTTTTAAAGTAATTTTTTAACAAGTTCATCACAAAACTAGTGCTTCTAGGTGTGTGCCCTAATTAAAATTTTAGTTATGTATACATTTGCAGCATTATACAGCAGTCATATTTTATATCCTAGTTTTTGCATCATGCCGTTATGTAATTCTTATATTGCCTGGCATAGAACTGTAAATGGAAACACTTTTTAAGTAAAATATATATAGACCCAACAATGTGAATATGTTGAAAAATATCAAGCAAAACATACAATATCTTTAACAGTAGAGCAATAGAACAAGTTGAAGAAAGAAACATTTGTAAAGGGATGATATAAGTATTGGTACACCTATGTAAAACAACAATTAAAAACAGAAACATGAGGTTTAAAATTTAAAGTATAGGTGCAAGAGGTCATTAGTGGGTTCACACCAGTGACCCTATGTCTGAGAGTCCACTAATCACAATTCACTCTTTACCCTGATAAATATGTGTTGAATTTTTTGTATATTACAGGATTATTCAAAAAGAATGAATGGATTTCATGAGGCGTTGCTTCAGTTCTCAAGCATTGTCATGGAATGAGTCAGTGACCATTTGAAAGAGGAGTTTTCTAAGTTTTGAATGGCTGCCACAGGGGCGCTTAACATCGAATAACATAACAACAGCGATCAACTCAGTGGATCATGATATGGTGATACGCATCTGGCAGGAATTCTCTTATCACACTGATGTTGTCCATGCTGCAGGTGGTGGACACATTTAACACTTGTAAGACAGGAAATAAAAGTTGATTGTAGGCAGAATACTTGTGACTTGGCTGGAGTTTTCTATTGCTTTTCCTTATTAAAGGTGCTGTACAGACTTTTTGCATGATCTTGAAAAAGTCTAATTTTTATATATATGCCTGATTGTAGTCTGCAATTTAAAATGAGATTATCGGCACCGAAATGGGTTATTTCCAAATGCTATTTCCAGCTTCCCTGGTTGGGTTGGACAAGACTGGACTGATTTACAGCAGACTTACTTCACTATAACACCACACCAACCGGCAGAGTTCAGCGAGAAGTAAACTGAATGAGTGAGGAGTAGATCTGTCTTTTTTCCTAAAGAAAGGGATTTCTTGGATTTATTGTTGTAATGGTGGACACTAGAACTGGGGCTGGACTGACAGAAAGAAAAAGAAAGTTAAACGTCAGAGTGATAGATGATGGACTAAAACACAGGTAAACCTCTACATTGAACCAATGGAGAGAACTAAGGGAGTTAAAAGGAATGATAAGAGAGCTGGAGGTGTCCCTCTTCCTTCTACACAGGTATAGAATGCGTCTGTTCTTTATTCATATGCACTGGAACATTGAATTTAACTATAGTGGCTGTTGGAGCTCAGTCAAACACTTGGTAAACGCTTCTGTGTTAGCAGCATGGCTAGCTCTGTGGTGTTGGTAATATGTTTTATTTGGAGTATTGTTTCAGTCCAAACTCAGGGCTTTGGAAGGTGAGACTGAAATGGTTCTGTGTGGAGTTGAATGTTCATGTGGGGCCTGGATACTAAACTCTCCTTCAGGAACAAGAGCGTTCTAACAGTAGAACAGTGTAAATGCAGAAAGATGAAGCAGCTAGCACTGAGCTGCTAATGCGGAATGATGAAGATGTTGAATGGCTGAAGGAATTTATGAAAATGCTTGAATACTGTGTGGAAAAGTTAGTGCAAATGTATATTATTGGACACGTCTGAGAACACCAGTCTGTGAATAACACTCCAGAGTAAGTGAGACATAGAAGCAGCAGTTGGACATCCAGTTAGATTTCACTTTTCGTTTTCATGCCTGTTACTAAACTTCACAAACGGACTTTATGAAGTTTGCTTGTTGCCTTGTTTCAAACATCACTTTGCACCCTGCAAGTTGCTGTCTTGAAAAAAGAAATGCAGATTTGTAAAGAAGATCCGCTCTTCATTAGCTTCAAAGCTAATGCAGCCTTGGCCAGAGTTCTGCCCTTACCACAGTAGAGCTAGTGCTCATGGGAAGCAGAGTCTTTGTCCCTTAAAAACACCACCGATTGCGGTCGAAGGTGTCGCTGCAATCCACTTTAAACAAATTCTCTGTACAGGACCATTAAAATATTGTGTAATGGAATTGTTTAATTCTATTTGAATAATCCTGTATTATACAATGAAAGTACAGCTGGAGAGAAACTCAAACACAGTGCAGTTGTGACCAGTTTCGATGGTTCATAACAGGTATAACAACCACTTTATAGGAAGACCACCTCGTTTTTCTTCAACAAGAGATCACTGACAGCAAATTCTCACCTTGACCTTTTGACTGAATATGTGGCACCACAACTGGATGACCTTCAACCAACCATCATGTTCCAGGTAGATGGTGCACCACTACATTGGGTTCTATATGTTTGTGGGTTCCTAAATCAAACATTTCCAGACCAGTGGATTGGAAGTGAGTGCCCAATTCCCTGGATACCTTGTTCACCCGATATTGCTTCACTGGATTTCTTTGTATGAGTTTATGTTAAAGATATGGTGTATGGAACAAAGATAGGGACGTTAATGACCTGAAGCCAAAGGTCACTGATGTCACTGACACCATTGATGAGGCAAGGATACAGGCAACATGGAAACAAACGCAGGACCATCTGGATGTGCATCGTACAACTAAAGGTCCCATATAAAGGTGGATTAAATGAGGCAAAAACTTCAATATCTACTTCTCATTTTGTAATAATTTCCACAGATTTGTTTTTCATTTTTTGCTTTTATTTGTTAAATTGTAAAGCGCCTTTATGGATGCTGTATTTCACTTTTTGTGTGTCAGTTACAGTGCCACCAACAGGTATACTGACATTACATGGGTCGTTGAGTATTTATGCTTTATTTCATCTTGGTCAAACCATTATTTCTTTTAAGTGTATAGGTTGATTTGTGTTCTTAAGTGGTATTTATTGAAACCAGATAGTTATTTGTAGTTGATGTAAATACAAGAAGAGAAGATACAATAAAATAAAACCTAACAAGTGTTGCCAGCCCCCCCACACCCCCCCACCCCACCCCAAACGTTTTGCCTGACTTACCCTATCTCTTATCATTGCAAAAACACATTTTTGGTAACCTTGACCTTTGACCAACATTCACCAAAATTTAATGGGATCTATTCTGGACCACCTTGCACCTTTCCTGAAAATTTCATGGAAATTGGTCCAGTAGTTTTTGCGTAAAGTTGCTGACAAACAATCAAACACACAAACAAACAAAGAAAAAAACTGAACCAAAAACAATACCCTTGCCTCCCCTTTGGGGGGCAGGGTAACAAAACCTGCCTAGAGAGACATAACATGACAGACATTACATTAAATGACAGGATAAAACAAAATCAGCTCAAAAACACATAATAAGGTTGTTGCATAGGTTGTGACACCATAAAATAAATGATACATCATACGAGCGGGCTTCAAAAAGTTGAAGAAGAACATGGCTTTGACGTGGTTTGAATGGCATGGCCCCTAGTTCTACACAGATGGTCTTGAAGGCTGGTATTGATGCTTGCAGAAGTGGATTGACCTGGATGAAGCAATGTCCCTTGTCCACCAACTTTTTGAAGCCTCCTCATATATGCATTTTCCTGTGGTCTAACTGTACTGTCACGGTGCCTTTATGGTATTGATGTTCAGTTTACTGAACTGGCTGACTGTATTCGTGGTATGAGGATGAAATGTGCCATTATGTTTTTGTTGCACAGGTACGCCATCGAGCTTCAGACCAAATCATGGCCTTGAAGATGAACAAACTGAGCAGCAACAGAGCGAACATGTTGCGAGAGGTTCAACTGATGAACCGGCTTTCCCATCCATGCATTCTCAGGTCAGTAACCAGATAAATAATTCATCTCAACCATGCAACTTAATTTCAGTTTTTAAATTGAGCGCGTGCTCCCATGACGAAGAACAGTTATGGATAACTATATAAAAGTCTGATTGAAAAGACCTGTTATGACATTCAACAATAAGATAATAACGTAATAACTTGGAAGGAATGCTTTCACAAATTCACAAAGGGCTTATTGTTGGTGCTTAAGAGTTTATTGCAGATTACTCAGTTACTAATAATAAATGCACCAAATCTGCCTTTTTTCTGACAAAATTACATTACAATTTATATGATCCTTTTAAAAGCCTGTAGTGAATAACTACATGCTGTCTTATTGTCTCTAGTGTGAGTTCTGCCTCTACCTCATGAGTCTGTGGTCATGACCTGTTTCCTTTGGGGTTCGGCTTGAAACTGTGTCAAACAGGGAGCCTATTAACAATGGATTTTCTACACTGCCAGTCCGTGTTAGAGCTACAGCAGCTGCCTTAAGGCAAAAAACCCCTCTCTGTCACAAGGGAACAGGGGCAGCTTTATGAACACGTGTATTAATGTTTTAGAGGATCTTGTCAATGACGGGTCCAACAAAATGTAATAAAGTAATGTGTAAGCCCCTTACCTACTGCTTTGTATATCGGGGTTTTCAGACCAGAACTCAGAACATTACCAAGAATTACAGTATTTTTATGTAAGCTGTGTTGTGATGGATTTATTTTGGTGAACATTAGACATGTCATACATGTCCTTGCACCACCAGGGATTAATTTTGATACCTTGTTGTTTAAGTTTGAGTTGCAATTTTAATCGTAAATGATAAAAAAAATAATTAACCCTCTCTTTAAAGGAGAGATATCTTTCTTTTTTAAATGGAATTCTTCATTTTCCATTTCCCTGTGGTCTCCATAAACTGTAAATGCTCTGCTTGGGTCTGAATTCTTCATTCATTCAACTCCACAGGTCTATCTTCAACCCTATTTC
>JAPQRP010000011.1:27182767-27193452 GCA_037367295.1 Apogon hyalosoma | reverse complement strand
TGTTTTCTTGATAATAACCCAAATCACTTCAGTTCTTCCATCAAAATCTATGTCATTGTACTGACAAAAACAGTGCTGTTAGACATTCCATGTTTTCTGTTCTGTCTGTTTTAGTCACATGATAAACACAGGAGTTAGTACTGGATTGCAGAACCATTGTTTTTGATGGTCTCAATTTTTTTTTATTCCACTGTAATAGTGTTGCGTGAGCCTGTGTGAATGAGTAGAACCCCCCTCCTCCCCCCTCCTTTCCCATCAGCCCTCTGTCCTAATTCTGAGCCTGTCACTCAAACCAATAACCACTAAACCAGACCAGCTCTTTATCCCATCTTAGTTCTATCTAGTTAACCACTGCTGTTCGTGATATGTGACATGGGATTAGAGTGTCTGTGTGTCTGCATGCAAGCAGCAAGCTCAGGAAAATTATATCTCGGACCAATGGCAATGGAGTGATTGCAGGACCATGCACTCTTTTAAACCCACTGAGCAGATTTGCTTCCTTGGATGCCCACTGTTTTGCCTGAATAGATGGTCAGGTGGCCCTCAGTCATGTTGCTGTTTAGGCGTCCTCTCACCCAATTGAACACACTGGTCAGTACACCAGCTAGTCAGCCAAGCAGGAAGTCAGCCAAACATAGACATCTGTCTGTGCAATACTTTAGTCAGTACCTTTTCTACATGTTTGTGTATTTTACTATATTTTTCTCGTCATTTACCAGTGCATGTTCAAATCAGCTTGTCACTTAGCTTGGCAATTCAATGATTATATAAACAACATATTATTATATTATTATTATTATTATTATTATTATTACTAGTACTATCACTATACAGTTTATATTTTTACTCCGTTTTTACTGGGTTAACTTGGGGTCATAAAGTGGTAATTGGAATTTTATGCCTTATTATAATGTTCTCAATATTATATGGACCTGCCCAGTGGTGCAGTGTTCCTTTGGAGAAGTGGGTATACTCTGAATTATTTTTTTTATTTTATATATATATATTTTTTTATTTTTTTTTTTTTTAATTTTATTTTTTTTAAAGTAGTCCAGATAAACGCCCTGTTTTAGAAACAGTGACATGTAAGACTACTCAATTTAGTTTACCCAAAAATCTGTCAGTAGTATACTTAGTAGTAGTAGTAGTTGTAGTAGTAGTAGTATTGCTCACTATTATAAAATTATCATAACTTGATCAGGAGCAGTTTGTAGGTTTTACTGGTCACACAAGCAGCTGCATGAATGTAAATGTATTCAACACGATGTAAACATAGGATAATGTTAGCCTTTCATAACATTAGCCTTTCATAACATTAGCCTACTCACATAGTTTAACTATTGGCAACCCCATCTCTTCTCCTCTAAATGTACAGTCATATGGGCAGTAGTTTAAAACAGTGACTCATTTGAAAACCACCTGAAAACTTAAAAGAATTATGTATTCCATGACAGAAGGTTCTCTCGATATGTGTCACTCACTTCAAAGACGTTTATTCTGCCTTTCTCTTTCGCATTTCCAATGATCGTACATCTTTCAATGAGACATGCAGTGACCTGTCAATCAACTGGGGTGGCACTGGCATTTGAAGTGTCCAGTCAGGTTCCAGAGGTGAACAGTGCTAGTTAGCAATATTGTCCTGGGCATGACCCACCCTACTCTGCCTCTGATTGGCTCATCAGTTCTTATGCCTAAAGTTAACCAATCTAATCAGTGAAGGCAGTGAGTACTGGCCAATTAGAGACAGAGTAGGGCGGATCATGGCTTCACCATCCTAGGGGGAAAAAAATAGGCAATTTGGCTTGCAGTTACAACTGAGTGGTGCGCTTCAGGGGGATTTAGAAGAGGGTATACTCAATGTTGACTGAAAAATAAGTAGGTATACTCTTTATACCGTGGACTACACCACTGGACCTGCCTAATAAATGATTGGATTGGACCAGATCAGTGGTGATGGTACATTCCAGCCATGTTTAGGTTGTGTTTTAGTGACTTTCTAAACACAGAAACCAGAAGATGATCCTTCTTAAAGTCTAAAGCATGCGTATTGTAATCATACCTCTCTCATCGAATCAGTTCAGAGACTTAATGAACATTAACCCTTGTAGTTGTGTTTGATAACAATATAATGTCAAAGTTGTAAATTGTATGAGTGTAGTGATTATGGCTACCTGGGTTTCAGACTATTTGGAAGAAAATGTAATCCAATTTGAATTAATGCTAACATCAGCTGATTCAGGTAAATTACACTGGTTATTGTAACTGAGCACCAGGAAACTTCAGGTCAGACTTCATAAATCCTCTGATGGCTTTGTTACCTGTCAATCACAGTGGTCACTCCCTTTATTTGTGTGGCTTTGGATAATCTAAACAGGTAACATAAAAATTCACACCTTGTAGAGGTTGTCTTAGGGGGAGAAATGATCTACAGAGACCAATGCCATTGTTTAGATTGTTTAATATTTGATATGTTTATTTTTGCCGTAAAGTGGGTCATTTATGATCCATGGGTTGGCCTACTTTTGGAGCCAGCCCCCAGTGGACATTCAAGTTACTGCAGTTGACGCTTGACAGTTTCACTTTTCAGCCTCAGGTTGAAAGGTTGATATCTCCAACCTCACTCCTAGATATTGCTTAATTGTAATAATAAATAAATCAAAACAAACCAAGAAGGACAAACCAATATGGAAGTCATAAGTGCTAATCTAAACTGTGCAGTCTGATCAAAATGTAGCTCATAATATAATATAATCAGAGTAAACCTAACTAATGTTGTTGTTCATTTATTTGTTTCTCTCTCTTTCTTTTTCTGTCTCCAGTACATCAATGGTGGAAACTTGGAGCAGCTACTGGACAGCAACAGACACCTGAGCTGGACTGCCAGAGTAAAGCTGGCCTATGACATTGCTGGTGGACTGGCCTACTTGCACTCCAAAGGCATATTCCATCGGGACCTTACCTCCAAGGTTAGCGCCACTAATTGGTTGTTAGTGCTAAGAATAGAATTGCAGGCCTGCTCTTGGTCCCAATGTACCAAATTATTGTTAATGCTGCATTTGTATCTGCATTTTATTAAATCAGAAGTCTTATTTCTTTTTTAATGTCAACAAATTCAGGAAGCAATGTGGTATTGAATGATGTCGGAAGTGTTAGATGGCCCAAAACACTTACCTGTTTTTTAGTGCTAGACCTGATAACCTTTCTATAAAGAACACAGTGTTGCTGTCAGCTGCAGTAATGTGTACCAGGCAGCGTCTAGGTTTCCAGTTTGACCCAGAGCCATGTTGGCATGGGGCTGCTAAGGCAGAGGGACAGTAAACACTCTGGTGTAAACCCATATTCATTTCCTGTCTTAGCTCATACATGATCATAGTCCAAAACAAAAAAAAAAGAAGGAAGGAAAATAAGGGTACATTGAAATGCCTGTTTGTATCAGTCACAGGAAAAATGACATCTGAATTCAATGAACATTAATTAAATATTATAAGTTGGCAAATTGTGCATAGTAATGAACAGTCCTGACCATTTTTACAATCATTTACATACATTAATTTCCTTACAGAGATAAATGAGTGCGTTAACCTTTAACCTGTAGAATATTATATAAACCAGGAAAACCAGCCATTTGATATATAATGGATAAATCCCAGCCAAGTTCATTGAAATGATTGAAATTCAAGTGTATGTGGCAACCCAAAAGAATTCTCCAGTGACCCATCTTTAGGTTACACACCCAATCTTTGTATTAATTAAAATATGAAACTGTATTTCTAAAGCCTCTCTGACACGAAACCTGAAAGTTCATAGACAGCAATAAAAATGCTTTTATTGTTTCTAATTTCACATCATGAGGGCTTGGGCATTAGGGCTATGGTTTTACTCATTTACGCTTATTATATCACTATTTTTACATTATTACACTGCAAAAATAGGTATTTCAAGAAAGTACAAAACATTTTTCTCTGAGAAGTTATTCATATTATATTATATTTGAGCAGAGGAACACGATTATTTTCCTTATTTCTGCACAAGATTTCTGCACAAGAATATGAAGTCTGTCTTAAATATGTGTTGACCCTTGATTGTTTAAAAAATACCCCAACTTGCTTAAATGAGGGCTTTTTCAAGCCTTAATGTCCTTTTAAAATCTTTCAGTGGCTGTATTTTTATATTACCTTTTTAAGGAATTTAGTAAAGAAAAAAGGTCTTTACTCATTGTAAGACTGTTTTTGTTTAACACAAGACGGTTTAGTTATAAGTTTCTGTTTGGCAGTGTATTTGTTGATACACAGTATGTATTTGAATCTGAAGAAGTCATACTTCAATGGGCGCTTTCTTGATTATTAACCTAAAAGTTGCGATTACTGATCATTTTGAAGTGCGTATATTTTCCATGATTTTGTCTCTCAGCTCCATGCCACTGAATCCAAAATAATCACTAACATAGTGGACCTTTCAGATGCAGCCATTACATAACTGTACAAGCTGATATTGCATTTGCGTTTGCGATTTGATTTTGCAGCTCTAGACATAAATTCCCAAAATAGAATAAATATCTTGGAATCCACATAAAATCACATACTGGATAATAAATGGCACCACATGGTAGAAGATAATGTTACAAGGACACTGACAGTATAAACAGGTGGAGGCACATAAAACATAAATACGTACAGTATATGTATATACTTCAGCATGACTTACACAGAGGTGTCCTCAGCTCAGGAAGACAGAAGAATAACACTGTAGTCGTGGATGAGTCTAATGGATTAAGTAGTGAACACAAAGTTTAGATAAAACCCAAACATTGAGCTGATGTCAGTAACTATAACGACCAAATGGTGGATTATGAAGTGTTGTGAACTTGTGAGCCAGGGGATTATGTTAAAGGGGTCAAACTAAAGTCCAGGTTCTGTTTTGATGAGTATGGTTAAGCTGTTTGGGTAAAATGAATGGTAACAAACAGTGATAGAAGAAACATTCAGGTAAAAACAGAGGGTGAAAAACCACATTCAAAATGTTACTTCAGGTGAAAGAAAGTACCATCAGTAAAAAGAACTTCATGAATGAAAAGTCACTCTCCTCAACATTTTCATCCAAACTTAAATAACCTCATGGGATGTGAATAAATGTATTTCAGACAGTTTTTGGTAATGTTTTTATCTTGCATGTTAAATGCATGATAAATCACATCACAAATATGAAACACTTCTCAATTTACTGGACAGAAATATTCAAAGTTGTCAAATAAATGTAGGGTACCTAAGTGAACGTACGTTCCACCACTGGGAGCAAATGTGGACATTTTGATTTATAAATGCTTCATTTCAAAAGTCCAGACTGTGAGAATACGTGTTTAAATGTTATGTTAGTTCTGGTCTTCAGAGTCATTTACGATGAGTACAGATACTGATGGTTCTAAATTCAAGTCCAAATAGGAAGTAGCACTCAGCCTTATACTGTTAAGGTTTGTAATCTCATGTCGCAACTTCCTCAACTGAGCATAAGTGTTAATGTTGATAATGTTTCTTTCCTCTATTCATAGAACTGTCTCATCAAAAGTGATGACAACAGCTACTCAGCAGTGGTCGGAGACTTTGGCCTGGCAGAAAAAATCCCCACCAATATGTAAGCAGTGTTCACCAATGAAATACACCCAGTCTTAATCTGTATTTGTCATGAAAGACTTTTAAAAAATGTTTTTATTTGTCTAATTCCTTTTCTTAAAGTCTAGCTTGTCATATCACCTATGTGGTTTTTAGCTCATTGGTTTTGTCTTACATTAATTCTCCTCAATCCTGTGGCCTCCGATACATTTAATACAGCTCTGCTAATAAGAACATACACTCTAACATCAACCAGTCATCAGCAGACTGACAGTGGCTGAAAAGATTATAAGTATATGGAAATTATATCAGTTTAAACTCTGAACAAAACTGGTTAAAAGCAACTACTGCTTAATTAACTAGTAACTGTAAGCACTGCCCCCTAGTGTCCAAAAATATTAATGTATGCTACTTTAAAACCTCATGAGATCGCATCAAAAAACATTTCAGAAAATTTAGTAAAATAGGCACAGAGTGTTTAAATATTGTGGTAAATAATGATTAATTAAAGCTTGTGGTCGATTTGAATATATTCTATGATAATGCATTGATTGTCAAAAACACTACTGATTTTTAAAGGCTTGTGTCAAACAGTGGTTCTCGTGGTTGTTTAAAATCTCACCACAGATTGTAAAGGACCGTTCAGTTTTCCTAGAATTAGCAACAAACAATATTTTGGTTCTCCTACAGGATCACAGTATACACTGGCTGGCCAAACAAACTCCACCTGGATTTAACTTGGCAAATAGTTCACATCCTTCCACTGAATAAGTACTGCAGTGATTAATGTGTTTCAGCTGCAACAAGTTCTTTAACCCTTTAACTGATGCAGTGAGGAGCTTTTAATTTCTTAAATGACCATCAGTTTGATAGATGCATAAAGACTGGACTGTGTTTCAGTGGATAAAAGTCACATGGTCTAATGAGTCCAGGTTGACCCTTTTGAAGTGACTGAAGCAATGAAGGGATTACCCATCATGCCCAGTGCCTATAGTATAAGTGGGGTTAGTGTTATGATCTGGGGCTGGTTCAGCTGGTCAGGTTTAGGTTCAGTATTGTCATGTGTCCATAAAATGAGTTTAGCTGAACCTGAATATACTGAATGACCAGGTTTTTTTTCATTTTTTTCAGACATAATATTGTCTTTTTTAAAATCAGGCAGTTTAAGACATGATGTTAAATACCTGGAACCCCTGTACCATGATGTGTATTGCATCACCTCCTGCATGCCAATCAGCACCCCCAGATTTGAACAAATAATAATAATTTCAGAAAATAATCATTTGTGCCACTTTCTAAGATTTGTTGTTGCAGCTGCTCTACATTTGATCTTGATCCATAATAAAACACACAGCTCAGGTAACCACTCCAGATGCCTTAATCAGCGTCCCAGTCAAACTGTTTAGACACAAGCACGCTGTTAAATTAAGTGTATGATTAACTTAAAGAAGACAAAAAGTGCACACCTTCCACTGCAAGATGCAAAGTCAAGTTCTGCACGTCATAAAAGAATTACAATAGTAATTCTAACCAAACTAACCAAAATATTGTTGGAGAATGATGAGATTCTACTTCCTGTATCTAATCAGTGAAATTAATTATAAAAATAGCCATGTTCATCACTGTATTGCATCAGATATTTATTGTTGTTTAAGACTTTGAAGCCCATAGTAAATTGGCTAACAGTTAAAGAAGCTAATGTTAACTACCAAACAGCAAGTAAAACTAGGAGAAAGCATGATGATCAGGTGTAAACTACACAGCATTGAATCTACACATAGTGTAAAATGACAACAGTGTCATGTGATTAGGTTATCAACTATAATTTATAATACTCTGTTTTGGGAAATTTGTAACATGAAAAAGGAAAAGTCTCCACCAATATGGAAATAGTTTTCACCAATGAAATACACCCAGTCTTACATCTGTATTTGTCATGAAGGATTTTTTTAAATTATTATTTCTCTAGTTCCTTTTTTTAAAGTCTAGCTTTTCATCTCATTTCTGTGGTTTTTAGCTCATTATTTTTTTTCATAGATTAGTTCTCATCAACCCTGTGGCTTCCATTACATTTAACACAGCTGACAATAACAAAGTGATACAGGTGACTTGGTAGTTCATCTTGTAGAGTGTGTATCCTGTAGGCTAAGGTCTTGGGTTCAATTTCAACCTTTTTCTCCACATTTACTGTCGTATGCTGGAAAACCTTTAAAAAGGAGTAGTTGTTAATTACTCTTACGTCTAGTTAAACCTTAAAACAGTCTTTATTTTTATATGGTTCACTGTTTGTATACTTTTACATACCAGTTACTATTTTATGAGGAACTTAACACATACTAAGGGCTAACGGTCAGATTTATGTGGGAACTGCTTTAACTCTGTCTGAAATTAGACGTCCCATTCCCTCCAGGTGATGTTTTAACTGAGCTGGTGCATGTGTTCAAGAGGAAGATGGATGGTCACATTAAACTAAGCTGATTGGACCATTTCACCAAATACCAATTGCATCTTAACTTTTCTGAAGTGAAAACATTAGTATTGTGTAGAAATTGAACATGAGTTTGTTTCCTTTGCATTCTTCAGGTCTGTGGTGATTGCACTTTTTCTTTTTAGAAGGGGTCATTTTCTACAGTTAAGTGTTTTCAGTGACAGTATTATACTGATACATCCTCGTAGTAGTTTCTAGAATCAGTACAAAAGTTTGTTTTACTCCATGACTAAACTAAAAAAAAACAAGTTTCTTTATTTTTCCAGAGCAGCAGGTCATCATGTTGTTCATGGTTACTTTGTGTACTTTTCTGTTTTAATTGTGTAGGTATTTGCATGTCACTGAAGTGTGTTCCTCCTCCTCATACCAGGCACAGGGTTATTTATTAACATACAGGTCAGACACTTAGATTAACAGCAGGCTGCACAGTTCACATTCTGCACTTTAGTGTTTTGATAACAGGAGGACGCTATCAGTGAGCAGCCATCTTTTTAAGACACATACCATGGACCATAACAGAGGAGGAGGGGATCAGTTTTCTGTGTGTTATGTAACCGTCTACAGAACCTAAGACACGCTGCACTGATGTTGCTAATGAGCAGGTTTTTCATGTCAACACAGTAGACGCAAAACAGAAATAAACCACACAGTTTTTTCTTTTTTTTTTATGAAGTTCTAACATTACAATGCAGGCAGCTATTTTAAATTAACACTATTCATAAGTCACCTCAAAAGTCCCTAAAGTGTTATAAACGATGGGCCCGATATAACTTTGTCAGTTCGGTGATATATAAGATGACAGCATGTTGTATGTAAACTAATCGGTGTGTTGTGTGTAGTGCTGAAGGAGAGAAGCTCTCTGTGGTGGGATCTCCTTTCTGGATGGCTCCAGAGGTGCTGAGAGATGAGCCCTACGATGAAAAGGTACCATCACACAGCCTGACCTCTGACCTTTCATACCCTGTTTACACCTGGCCTTTAACAACAAGATGGTTCTGTGAAGAATCATTTCCTGTTTCAGGGTCATGTGGATTCTCCACTGTCCCACAAAGGGACAACTGAGCACATTTTAACCAGTCCCGTCACCCAAAAGTCCCCCTAGTAAAAATCTGATCCATTTTTCATGGGAACGTCAGAGCCTGTCCTGTCACCTACCAACATTCACACCTATGGGTGATTTAGGTTAACCATTTAACCTGTTAAGATACATGGGAGGAGAGAACCCATGCAGACACAGGGAGAACATGAAGGAACCCAGGACCACAATAGAATAGAATAGAATAGAATAGAATAGAATAGAATAGAATAGAATAGAATAGAATAGAATAGAATATGCTTTGTCATTGCACATGTTGTGGAACTAAATTGCAGGTGGTCTCTTGCTTCCAAAAAGGCCATTGCAAGGAACTGGCTCAAAACTGATGCACCCTCTGAGGATCAGTGGATATAATAGAGGAAATCTACGCTATGGAAGGATTGACTCATTACCTCTGGCTCAAAGAACATATCTTCACAAAGCGGTGGAGAAAGTGGCTGGACTATAAACAAATAAATGCATAATTACTACTGTCTGTCATTTAAGTATTTTGTCTTCAAACAGTGACCCCTAGTTTCTGTGTTGTATTGTCTGTTGATAAAACAAATAAAAATAAAGTATAAAAAATAAATAAAAATATAAATACGTGCAAATTAGAGATATACTGTATAACAAGGTAACATTTTAAATACAGAAAAGTAGTATAAAAAAATGTGCAAACATACATGTGCCAGGTGTGTTAATAGTCTGCACAGCACAGGGGAAGAGGCTGTCAGTAAATCTGAAGATGTGAGATTTGATTGAGCTAAAACACTGCCCAGAGGACAGTAGGTCAAACAGGTGATGGTCAGGGTGGGAAGGATCTCCTGTGATAACTTAGACTTTCCGAAGGCAGTGGGTCTTAGATAAGTCCACCAGGGATGGAAGACACACAGATCAGGAGAAAATGGACTTGTTTCTGTCTCAGCAACAGATTCACTGAGGATCCCACAAACGTCATTAGGAGGAGATAAACATGAGCAGGAAATTAGAATAAGTTACAGTTAGAAAATTGAATTATTCAAACCATATTAATATCCATCCATCCATCCATCCATCTTAATTAGAGCTGAAACAATTAATCAACTCGTATTGATAGAAAAAAAATATCCAGTCACAATTTTCCTGAATCAGAGCTTTGTTTCCTTAATTTCTCTGCTGTTTAACATTGGTTCAACTGTTTTGTTTCACACGGACGTTTATTGTGACACACATGATGCCAGGATCAACCCAAACAACATGGAGTGTCGCTCAGAAGAGACGAACACAAAAAGGCAGAAAATGTCTATATGCTGACTTTTGTCCATTGGATCCATCACTTACTCCTTTACACTTTGAAGCTTTAACCCAAACATTCTAAATCTGTGTTTGTTTCATTTGGATGTTAGTTCATGTTCAGTTGGTCTAAGTTAGTCAGTTGAATCCAAATGTGTTGAAGACTGACCTGACAGATTGTTTATAGATGTCATTGGACTGAATTATAGATATTTTTGTATATACTTTTATATTGTAGTTA
>JAPQRP010000011.1:27162580-27176562 GCA_037367295.1 Apogon hyalosoma | reverse complement strand
CCCCACCACGGGCGGCATCCAGGAAACAGGGGTGTGGGAAGACCTCGCCCCCCCTCCCACCTATCAGTGTTATGAAATGTGAGGTGTGTATGCAAAGCAGTTAAAATTGAGGAGCAGAAACTGCACACCACCAAGGGCGGCGCCACACGGCCAGCCTCACCTGACCGAATGGCACCGCCCACCAGGGGCTACGCAGCCCGACCCCCAAAAGTGAATGTGTGGTGTCAGTGTTCCTGTGTGTTGTGGATAGGTATAGTTAAAATTGAGGAGTTAGTCAGAATCCTTATCTATCTAATAGCATGACAACAACGTAGACAATTTAAATAAAAAACCTCATAGCATACTCACCAGAGTTGCTCATTAATTACAAAATCCAACCTCCTTTCTTTGAAACCGTCCCTGTCTCTGTCATAGAGGTGATCTGTGGGTTGCAGTTCCATCAATAAATCCTTTTTATGTCCATGGGGCCAAGGCTGAGAGTCTCCTCTGTCCAGTCAGATTCCTGACATAAGTTTAGATTTTCTGAGGACAGAGAATGTCCACTCCACCAGCTAGCTAGTGTCGGGGTTAGCCAGCATCTCATCACGATGTCCAGCTTTTCTGGAAGTTCACCTTGAAAATAGATTTTTAAGTATGTCCAAGATCAAATCATTTTCCTCTCCTGTCAACCATTGTGGGCGTAAATAATTCTATCTCAAATGTGTTAATAGTTCAATTCAATTAAATGAGCTTTATTGGCAAGAATCAAAAATTATATTGCCAAAGCTATATCAAATAAGTTTTACTCTTACCATTTAGGACCAGCTAGCAGGAATCTGATTAGTTAAAGAAACAGTTCCCATGCTGTAAATTAAAAATGATAAATTAATACAGTTTCATAGAACAAATATTAGAATTTAGGTTGTAAATGTAGGTCAGTGTTGGTCATGATGCTTATACCAATAGAGAAGGCCTTGGCCCTGATGGTCCACCACTGCTCTATCTACTGTTAGAATTCCACCAACATCTGTCAGGAGCTTTTCTTATCAAAAGCCAAAACAAACAAGGCTTACACTGTTGGGGGCCAACAGCAAGGGTATATCCCCACAATCCCCCCAATCCTCTTTCCACGAATCTATCCACGATAATTGTTAGACAATCAATATGAACTCAGTTTGAGCTATATCAACCTGATAGTGGAAGAATAATGGTCAGAGAACCAATTTTTCCCACAAAATTCCACCTAGTGAATGAAAATGACACCATATAATAGAGCTGCACAATATATCATTTGAGTGTCATCATCATGATGTATGCAAGCTCAATAGTCTTTTGCAGGCCCTGCAATGTAGGAGACAAATGAACTCAACGTGTTCTCATCTAATTTCATCCTGGGTACCTGACACACACTGCACACAGTGATCCACCAATCACAATCCTTAATCAGTTTGACGAAGCAGATCACGCCCCTGCGCATGGAGTGAATCGCTGGGAGCAACATTGAAAAATGAGCAACAAGAGAACATCACCAAAAATGAAGACTTGGTGCCAAAAAGAAAAGCAGTGTCAGTCATCTGGAATTATTTCAGCTACAGAAGGATGAAACTGAAACATGTGTTTTGTGTAGACAGTGCTTTGCATCTGTTGACACGAAAGGAAACACAACTAATTTGTTTGACCATTTACATTGGCCCCACACAGCTGTTATATCCCACTGGGTGGTTTTTCATATTGCGATATATATCGCAGGGTTAAAAAAAATTGCAATGTCAGTTTTTTCCAATATTGTGCAGCCCTGCCATATGAACTCTGGATGGTAGCCAGAAAATGGACAGTTGTTAGACGATCAGTATGAACCAACTTTGATCTCAATCGGTCTATTATTGCTTGATTTATGTCCAAAAAAAACTGATTTTCAACTTAAGCGCCCCCATGTAGGTGATTTATAATACTCATAGAGAAGCTGAAATCCATAGGGTTTTTCCACTAGGGGTTCCCTATATTGGTTATCAAGGGAGAATAAATCCAACTAAATCTGTCATAGTTATTCAGTTCAGTTCAGTTTTATTTGTACAGCCCTATATCACATCAAGGTTGTCTCACAGGGCTTCACAGAATTAGTCGGATATAAACAAACAACAGTCAAATAAACAGCAGATGAAGTAAATGGATTAATGTCCTGGGCATCCCCCGTCCTTAGACCCTCCTTCTCAGCAAAGAAAAACTCCAAAAACCCAGAGGGAAAAGAGAAACCTGAGGGAGAACCACAGAGAAGGAGAGATCCACTCCATGGACGGACAGACTGTAGAAGAACCTGGACTGATGGACAAACATTTGCAGATGTAGTTCAGTCTGTAAGGATGCAGGAGGGCGGGGGCACATGAGGGGGTCCATCTAGTCAAATGAGACAGGTGAGGGTGAGGAGGTCCATCCAGAGAGGTGAGGGTGGGGGAGGAGGTCCAGGGTCACAGGTCAGGACGGGGCACAGATGGCTACAACTGCAGAAGTAGCCCCTCCCCCAAGGAGGAGTGGGGAAAAGGGACACTGGGTGAATGGTGATGAACATCCCCAAAACACCAAGGAGATCGGTGGTGGCGTTCAGGGTAAAACCATTATATCCCCGAAAGCTGATTTCAAGGATCTGATGACCTGATTGTGCCCAGTGTTTACATCAGCCTCAAACTGCTCTAGCATTGACCCAGTCCCCACTTTGTCATAACACAAACTTCATCATAACTTGGGAGGAAAACCTGTCTGAGATCAACATTCCTGTTCTGAGATACCTGATCCACGCAGGCCCAGGTTTCACTTCTAATTGAGTCCAACGTGGAGCCGTCTGCATGTCTGCCTCTCAGAGAGATCACAGACGCCGAGAGTTTTAGTTCAGATGAAGCCAACTGCTCCAGTGTGTGAACACAGAGACGGAGGGAGAGAGAAAAACGTATGAGGTCATGTTTGTTCCAGTGATAAATGTGGCTTTTTACATCTGGTGTTGTGGTGTCATAAATCTAGATGAAGTTCACAGCTTTTATAAAACACAGTCTGAGCCCGTTGACACAGTAAATATCTGAAATGGAACAGGATTTGTCCAAGTGTCTGGTCCCCCTCAGTTCTCATGACGTCATTCTGCTCCTTTAAACAACTTCCGTCCATCTTTGTTTACCTGATAACATCAGCATTTCCTGAAAACAAACCCCCCCCCCAAAAAAAAAAAGTGTCATTATTTGCATTTCATAACAAATATTTTAGCAGCTTTAGATGTTTTAGATGTTTTAGTGCTGTGTTGGTCCTTGTTCAAAGATTCAGATTCAGTGACTTTTATTTCTTTGGACACTTAGTTTTTATTAGTTATTTATCATTTTGTCATGCAGAACATAACAAACAATAATTGGCAACAGATAATAGTCACAATCTAATAGTAAAGATAATTTAGGTTAAAGTTATGAAATCGCAATCAAGTTAATATAGAACTTCACAGGACTATGAGACAAACCACCCATTAATTGTATGTAAAGAAACTAATCCATTTGCTCCATCTTATTCTGTAAATTCATCTTGCAGCCTCAGTATAAATGTTAATCTGTCCATTTTTTGAGTTTCATTAACAATTTTCATTCAGTTCTCCAGCACCAGTGAATCAAGTTGAAGCCATTTACGAGTGATTGGTTTTTTGTTTGTTTTTTTTTTTTGTTTTGCTGCAGCACCAAAGATTTTTTTAAAAGGTATTTATCACTTATTGTTAAATCCTCAGGAAGATCTAACAATAGTCACAAAGTGGGTTGCTGTAATTAAAAACCCCACATCTGTTCTATTTTTATTCCAACATCTTTCCAAAAAGTTGTAATTTTCATACAGGACCAAAAAATGTGGGTGTGGTTTGCCTCTTTGTCCCTGCATCAATGCCTTTTATGTTGTCAGTTCACTAGATGCACAGGGCATACAGACAGTTGAGATATTGTTTCTCTTTCACTTTGTAATTATAAAAGCCTTGCAAATTTAAAAAGAGCTAAAAAATAGAATAAGAATAAATAGGTGGTATAAAGAATAAACTATAATAGGATATGTAATATAAGTATTATTTATATATAAGTAATGTAAAACAGCAACAGTTATGAGGTGAGTAATGGATCAGAGCAGCATCAGATGCGACAGTAACTATTAATACAAGTAATTGTAATATTTCCTGGCATAAATGACGTCACTCATCACATACTCGGTAGGATGTCAGAGTAGGAGCAGATCAGAGGTTTCCCTGATAACATGTTTGTTTTCATGAATCTACTGGTAAAATACAGATTTTTTATGAACAAGAATAATTGGAACTTGAGTAAACTCTTCCTTCAACTGATTTTCCTCTTGCCTTTTTCCATCATCCTCAGATTCTTTGAAGTTTATGAGACTAGTTCTGTTAGGAGAGCAGGGATTCTCGGAGGTGACGGCTGAGTCCTGTGCAGATGATACAGCCTGTGTCGCCACCTAGTGGTCACTGTTCTTTTACCAACAGCTTTGTAAACAGTGAGCCTGTTTACATGACCAAAAAAATCCAATAACTGGGACTAATCAGATAATTGTAATAACCAGCTCTAACACATTTACATGCCCTTAAGGAATTTGAAAATTGTAAACCCTGGTTTAGATGCTCCAGTCCATTATCAGATTTCTTTCGGAGTACGTTCGTACATAGAGTGATGGTAGGAACAAACTTCTCGTTATTGTTTTCCGCTCACATTTGACTATGTAACTTCCATTTTCTATAAATTTAATTGTGTTTACACATGTGCAGATGTAAAAGAACTAAATAAGTCAGATTAACTTGTATACATGCAGGAAGACATCAGAGTACTGATGAGAAATCCAAGTGTGTTAATCTGATTTCTCATCAGTACTGCTGTTATCTGATAAAGTATATCAGATTACACTGTTTACACGATCCTTTGAATAATCTGGTAACTCCAGAAATCAGATATTGATCAGAGTATTGGTGTGCATGTAAACGGACTCATTCTCTCTGTCAACCTGGATATTAAACCCATAAAGACACAAACCTCCACTGTCAACCAAAACCATCTACTGATCTAAATTGTTTCGTACCTGTTGATCCACTATTCCTATCAATCCATGTAAATAATTGGTGTAAAATACAGTTTGTCATCTTGCCACGGTCACCAGATATGACCCATTTGGACGTTCAGAGTCTCCGTAGTTACCGTGGAAACACCATCATCTTCAATAACACTGATTCACCAGTAAAACCTGTGGAATTGGATCAATGACAGTGGATGGACACACTGGGTTTTACACTCAGTTATTGATATATTTGCTGGAAAAGGCCCTTTCCTCATTTTTTTTTCTATTTTGATATAATCAATGAAAAACTTTGTTTTCATGAACATCTAAATTAAATATAAGAAATTCAATACAGGAAAATGCATGATTTACAGAAAAAAAAAGCAGAATATAGAGGATAATATTATGATAAATGGTAATAAATCACTTAAAAAGGTTGAATAAAGAAAAAAAAATTTAGGAACTGCCACAAAAATAACACTGGGTCTTTATGGGTTAAATACACTGATATTAAAGTTACCCTAAAACTTAAAGAACACTCAGAAACCTGCATGAAAGGACCTTGATTATTTTGACTTGTCTGGTATGAAGTTTCAATATACAGGGTGTTCAAAAAAAACTGACATTATTTGAGATGTCCATATCGGAGTGAGTATATGGTCATGAGAAATGATACTTAATAGGATTGATTTTGGACATAAAATGTTTTATTCTACAAATTTCAAATTAAAAATTCTGGGGGATGGTAATTTTGTAATGTTCCAAAGTTATTCCAAATGTTCAGTGTTTGCACCACTTGTGACGCAGCACACATCAAGTTGGTTGTGGAGTTCTGCCACACTCGCTGCAGGGTTAGGGTTAGGGTAACCTAGGGTTAGGTTAGTGCAGGGTTCTAACAAATTCACGTAGCACATTCACATTTGTCTGAGTTTGGGCGTACTTCAGTACACAGAACCCCTTTTCTGTTGCAGTAAACGATATGTCTATTCCTGAAAGCACAACAATAAAATGATTACACTTTTTTGAGCAAAAAGAGCAAACAAATTTTAAACAAATTATAAGGTGATGAAATAACATAAAATTTTTTGGGACGTCCTGTATTTTTAATGTGTAAAATGAATGGATTTTGTGATTCTCAGATTTGCTCATGCCTGTTACTTAACAATTACTGAACCTCTATGATGAATAACATTATCAGTGTTGAAGGATTGATATGTTACATTTCTACAGAAAGGTCCATAAATTATTTCCAAAGTGTTATATGGGCTTCCACAGGTACTTCTAAACTCTTCAGAGTTTTTCACAGGTGTTATATGTGTAGTTATACAAATGAAAAGCCTGTTCTTTTCCTCCTTGTTGTAGGTGAAAAGGTGCAGGGCTTCAAGAGGTTAAACCCCCTGGGTTTCCAGGATGATAAAATCCCTCCCAAATCTCCACGTCCCAGAAGGAACATCTGGCTCAGCCGCAGCCAATCGGATATCTTCTCCTGTAAAGCAGGAAGAAAGATCAACGTCCAGGACCCTTACTACAACCCTCCCAGCTTCCAAAGAGCCTCCAAAGTCCGCAAGATCAACCCGTTCACGGCTCGAGAGGACCTGTGTGGGGGCAAGATCAAGTTCTTCGATGTGCCCAGTAAGTCGGTGTTCTCGCTGGTGTTCGACCTGCACTCCCCTCCAGGCAGTGTGTTCTGCAAGCAGCCGTTGGTTAACGGGCCCGGAGGAGCGCAGCAGGAGGCGTCCTACTACTGGCAGCAGTTACCAGGACGACAGTGTCACTCGGTTCCCGTGTCCCCCCAGCTGCCCCGGTCCGAGGCCTTCCACCTCGTCACCGCTGCCGCCTCCAACAACAACGGTTCTGTGACCTGTGACTCCAACCAGCCGGCTCCAACAGGTGACATCCTCCAAGAACGCACAGAAAGACATTAAAGCCCTTCAGTTTTCCGTTTTCACAGGACAAGCTTCAACCTGACATTTTAGAATTGATCAAACTCATCTGACTTTTTAGCACTGATGTCAACTTAACACTTTTGTTACTAGATTTAGCAACTTTTCAGTCTACCAGCTGAAACAACACCCACAAAAAGTATAAAAGTAAAAGGGTACATAAAAAATATCCATATAGAAATAACAATAACAATAGTATAAAAATATATATAAAAATATCTATAGCTATAAGCTACACCAAACCAGTCCAGTTCCAGGTCTACCCTCTAATCTGTCAGCTCAGTCTAAACACATTTGGATTCAACTGACTAACTTAGACCAACTGAACATGAACTAACATCCAACTGAAACAAACACACACTGACATTTAGAATGTTTGGGTTAAAGCTTCAAAGTTTAAAGGAGGAAGTGATGGATCCGATGTAGGAAAGTCAACATCTAGGCATTTTCTGCTTTTTTTGTCCTCGTCTCCTCTGAGCGACACTCCATGTTGTTTGTGTTGATCCTGGCGTCATGTGCGTCACAATAAGCATCCGTGTGAAACACAACAGTGGAACCAATGTTTAACAGCAGAGAAATTAAGGAAACAAAGCTTAGATTCTGAAAATTGCAACTGAATATTTTTTTTTTTTTTAAACTTATTAGAGTCACTTAATCATTAATCATTTCAGCTCTCCTAGATTATTTCGTATCCTTCTTTCCTTCTTTTTTTACCAACTGGTTTTTCTTTCCCTTTCAGCCACAAACTCCAGATCTGAGGCGGGACCGCTGGGAAATGACATACGACAGAGGGCTGTACTGAGCGGATGGGCCAAGAAATACGTTGTGGTCGAGATCCCACCTTACTGCAGGCAGAGAGGAGGGGAGGAGGAAGAGGAGGAGGAAGAAGATGACATCGAGGAGGACGGGGAGGCAGAAGGGAAGAAGGACAGGAACAGCCATGAGGAGGATGTGTTTGGGCAGAGCTGGTCTCCGATGGTCCCCAGCAGCGACAGAGACGGCGGAGAGGACATGGACTGTTCCGGCAGCCTGGACGACGACGAGCAGCACATGGAACTCCAGGAAACAACAGGAACAGTCCGGACTGAACCACCCGAAGCACAACACTAGATGTCTCTGTTTCAGCTGAATGTATCACATGTTAATTCCTAAATCAGACACGCCTGACCTAGATGTAAGTAACTACTTTTCAAAGGTTTTTTTTTTTCCACCCAGGTGTGACCGAACAAGTCTTCAGCTCACACACGCACGCACACACACACACACACACACACACACACACACACATATAGAGATTATTTTTTTGAAAAGGTTGTTTATATTTAATATTGTGACGTGATGTAGATTTATTTTCCTTAAAGGTTTCTTAAACTAGGCGTCTTGTTGATGGCGAGAGCTGCTCAGCCTTTGTGTTGTGTATATGTGAGTGTTTAAAAATCAGAAAAAGTTTTGATACTTCCCATTTGTTCTTTGTTTAATTATCTTGTATTAAATCAAAAAAAGTCCCATATTGTTGTGATCATTGAGACGGGGAAAACAGAGCTGATTTCTAAATACTGCGTGCCTCAGACTCATGCCAGACTATGTTTTAGCACTGACCTGTATCACACATACACATAACTCGTCCTCTGACAGCACCTTTAGCTGCTGCTGGTGTGTTCAGCAGTCAGCCTCTAGTACAGTATACGCATCATAACGCAAACAATAGCCAAATATCAACGCTGTGGTAAATATTGTGGGTTTATTTTTGTTGTTAAAGTATTTGCTTTTCAGCCCACTCAAATTTTTGAGTTCGCTTGAACGCAGCACAGGTTTTGGAGTGGTCCCATTTCACACAAGGACTGTAAACGCTACATGAGCCTCAGCGACAGCAGTGGGTCATTAAAACTTTGACATCACATCTATCAGCCTTCCAGCAACACTCCTGCACCTCCTCTTGATCTGCTTTGAGGCGTTAGATAAATGTACCCCCACCACCCTTGAGGATTTTGACCAATTACCGGGTGCACTACAACATAAAAATTTAGTCAAAACCCCACAGTCACAAGAGCAGCCACTTTGCTTAAAAACCGTAACTCCACAGATTATTGACAGCGATTGGCCATTACAGCTGTCAATCACCTGACAAGCAAAGTCCCACCTTCTACTGTGCCCCTACTTCAGAAAATCTGAATGAATGATGAAAGACAGATTATTTTTTGTTTCTTTTTTGATATGTGTGATTGCCTACACATGTTTGTTATAATTTTACATGTCAAGAAAGTTGGAGTTTTCAATAAAGCCTTTAAAGCAGGGCTGTCAAACTCATGTTAATTCAGGGGCCACATACAGCCCAAAATGACCTGAAGTGGGCCTGATCATGAAAATAATAACATAATATATAAATAGTATCAATTCCAAAATTTGTATGTCTAACTTCTATGTTTTAGAGTGAAAAAAGTAAAATTCTATCATAAAAATGTTTACATCTACAAACTATCCTTTACAAAAATTGAAAAACATGAGCAAAATGAAATTTATTAAGAAAAAAAAGTGTAATTTTAACAATTAATACCATTATTTGGCCTCAGCATCTCATTTTCACATGTTCATTACAACTTATAGATCACAGTGGATCTACAAATACACAAATCATTAACAACAGGTAGAATATTGGTACAGTTACACTCAACTCTTTCAGGTTGTTCACATTTTTTTATAAAAGGCTAGTCTGTAAATGTAAAAAAAAAAATAGTGTAATTGTACTTTTTTTATACTAAAACAAAGAGGAAAAAATTGTGGATTTCATTATTTATAGTTTATTATGATAGTATTTTACTTCAGATCAAGTTGACCTAACATTATTTTAACATCCTTCATTGTTAATATCTTCAGTGTAATTCATCCCGCGGCCTGGACTGGACCCTTTGGCGGGCCGGCTAAGGCCCCCAGGCCGCATGTTTGAGACCCCTGCTTTAAAGTAACATGTACTTAAGTGGTAAATGGCTTTTGCTGCATGTGACGCATTATATTTAACCCCTGCTTTTTGTGAGGGAGGTGAAAAGGTATTAAAAGAGTCATAAATGAGTCCAAGTCTGTTCTTGTTGAAGCTGAGGGGACATCTTCAAACGGATAGAGACAGTTACCATGACGACCCCTCTTTGATTTTCTGTTGTGTAGTCTTTGTAATTGCATATTTTCACATATTTCCTGATACTTCAACAGGTTTAGAGTAAACTGTGACTTTCTTGACATGTAAAATGATCTTTTAACCCTTAAAGACCCACAACTACTTTTGTCACATCTTCCAAATTTTTTTTTTTTAACTTTTCAAAGTAATTTATCACCATTTACGATAATATCCTCTTTATTTTACATTTTTCAGTGAAAATCCAGTGTTTTCCTATATTTAATTCACTGATCATGTAGATGTTCATAAAATCTGAGTAAATTCAAAGGTTACTAGATCAAATCAGAATAAATGAGGAAACAGTGACTTTTTCAGTCAAATACATCATTACCTGAACATAAAATAAGCATCTGTAGTCTCTGCTATTCATCAAAATCTATGGAGAAGACGACGGCGTTTCCATGTTCACTACAGAGCCGCTGAATGTCCAAAGGGGTCATATAGGATGACCATGAAAAGCAGAGAAACTGCATTTTACCTGAATTATTTACATATATTGATAGGATTAATGGATCAACAGGCATTAAACATTATAGATCAGTAGATGGTTTTGGTCACAGGTGGATGTTTGGGTCTTTATGGGTTAAACCGACAAACAGACATGTAAATGATGACAGGAACCCAAACAAAAGACAGAAAATGACTGACTATATATATAGACTATATGTTACCTAACATAAGGTTCTATGAGGCACAAACAGAAGGGATGGGACGTCAGCATTTAATAACATAGTTAAAAAAAAAAAAAAAAAATCACGTTGGGAGAAAAAAAAAAGATCAGTTGTGTAGTCAGAGTGCATAGTTTGGCCTAAATCCCATAGAATATGATGAAGGGGTGGGATTTATGCGCTTTAGTGCAGCTGACCACTAGAGGGATATCCATATGTACTGTACAGACTAAGGAGTAAAAAAGTGCGATCGATGGGCGTTTCGACTCCATCAGACTCATTTCTACTGCTGTGCGACAGATGTTTCTCAGATTTCTACCAACTGCAGCTTTAATCTTATTCCCAAAAGTCTCCTCATTGTTCAAAAGCATCGTTAACACTTTCTGAAGATGTATTTTTGTGAATCTTCTGGTAATCAGGCTTTGAAATAATCTACAACAGCATGTAAATGCTCTTCGGTGTGAGTTCAAAAACCTTTAAAATCTTCCAATGAACTTGTGTTTGAATTGTCATGTATATTTTCTCAGATCAGAGCCGAGCTTATGGTCAAATCTGAAACACTCCTACATGTGCTCGCTGCTTATATTTGACAGAATTAATGGCCTTGTGACTTCATGTTATATGTGAAATCGGTTTGTTGAGGGACTTCCTGTCATCACCTGTGATTCTTGTTCGAAGACGACGTGGAAGTAAAGACAGCATTAAATTCTATCGGTGTCTTTAAATGAGTGTGGTCAGTGAAGCCATGTGTGTGTTTTTACTGAGTCTTTGGTCGTATTTGTTGCCTCGACTCCATCATGACTCTCATGATGCTCTTATTCCATTATGCGTCTCGGTCTGATCCCTTCAACAAAATGCACTTGAAGACGAACCCTTTCTACTTTCTATGCAACAGACATTTCACCGCTGTTTTACAGGAAAAAGGATCGAATTTGATATTTATGAGAAAACAGTTTAATGTCTTACCTTTGTATATATATATTTGTGTACAAACTTTTTTGTGTTACCTTGCCTTGATGAAAACAGACTGAAATGTTTTGGTGATTGAATAACAAAGCTTCCAACATTTTTCTTGTCTTTGTGTCTTGTTTCTTTTCTTGAAGGTCTGATCTTTGAGACACGAGGTTTGATTTCAAAGAACTTTGCATGATTTTTCAAAGTCAGTAATATTAATAGGGAAGATGATTAGGGCCACTGGGAAAAAAAATAAAATTAAGGCCCAATATATATATTTTTTATTATTCTGAGAAAAAAGTCTGAATTCTGAGGGGAAAAAAAAAGTCAGAATTTTTAGAAGAAAAGGCCAGAGTAATGACTTTAATCTCACAATAATAATAAACATATATCGAACTTTTTTTTTCCCAGTGGCCCTGATCCTCTTCTGTTCATTAATCCATCGATCAAGTTTTACTTATGTAGCGTCACATCATAACAAAAGTTATTTCATGACATTTTACATTTAGAGCTGGTCTAAATCAGACTCAAACCAATGTACACAAACCCAACAGAATCCTCCAGGAGTAAACACTCGGTGACAGTGGAAGGAAAAACTACCTTTAACAAGTAGAAACCTGGAGTAGAGCCTGACTGGAGGATGGACCACTGACATGAGCAGTTAAAGGGGGGGGGGGGGGCACATGGATGCAGCTGTAAAAACTAAAACAGCTGGTGCTAGTATAACTACCAGTAACTAGTACAAATACCCACAACTGTTAATAGTACTACTACTGCAAATACACGTGTTAACAGTGGATTTACTGCTACTGCAACTGTCGGTACTAATAACAGAAACCTGTATCATCTACGGAACTATATAATAAACACTTTCACAACTATATGGATAATGAATAATGATGATGGAGGAGGAGAGGAGGGATGATCCAGGGAAACCTATGAGGACATAAAACAGAGACTCCAGGGAAGAAGGAGAGTCAGTAACCTGGATTTGCTGGGGCGTGAAAAGAGCAGAGGAGGTCAGTGTATCATGAGGAGTCTTCCAGTCTACACCTGCAGCAGCAGAGCTACGAGCAGCCCGAACCGCCCTGACTACACTGCCAGCCAGAAAAAAGACACATGCAGTGTTTGACTGCACCACCTTTGGTTTTATTTACAGGAGACGTTCACTGTCACATCTTTTTTGCCACATAATGCTTTTGTCGTGTCACAATAAGGTTCATAATCTTTTTCCATCCATAGTTGTATTCATTTCAGATTAATGATGATGGAGAATTGGACCACTGCATCAAGTCTTCATCACATCCCACATTAGAGTCTGGACTTTACGGAGGCTAATCCATGTGTGTAAATATGTCTCATTCTCCCCGAACCGTTCTGTCACCAACCTGATGATCCTGATCAGTCCAGGCATTGTCCAATCTGTCTGAGGTTAAAGACATGAGAGGACGCTGATGGCATCAGGTAGAGTTCAATAAACAGCCTGGACAGAAAAAAGGAACTGCCTGGATTTAACTAAGCAAATAGTTCCCATCCTTCCATGGGTCAGTACTGCAGTGGTTCAGGATGTTTCAGAGGGAACAGGTTATTGAACTCTACCTGATGCAGCCAGTGTCCTCTCATGTACTGTATTTTCATCTCTGTATTTCTATAAGTAGAACTATGAAAAATAACACACTGGGAATTTCACATCCTCAGAAAATATAGTTTTAATAGGTTTCTGTAAAACACACAGTACATAGAACAACATCTGAATCCGTATCAAGTAAAAAAAAAAAAGCGTAAATTAACTCGTCTAGTTTAGTTTTTGTTTTGTTTAGAACTAGTTTTTGAGAAACACAAACATAAGGTAAAAAACAAAGTCTAATGTTTTTGTTACTTTATGAAATGGATACTTCCTAAAACTGATGCAAAAATGCAAAATGTCCAAAAAAGTGACATGTCTGACAAATGGAACAAAACAAAAAACAGGGTAAGACTGTGATGAAACAGGTCATTACTATGACATCGCATGTATTGGATGGAACAAGTTACAAAAATATTCCAGACTGTTACTACAGTCAGTGAATCTAGTCCCACATAAGCGACTAGTTCACTTAAGTAAAGCAGAGTACGACATTAACCCCACAAATGTTAACTTTGATTGGAATATGTTTAATATTTGAATATATATATATACATGTGTGTGTGTGTGTGTGTGTG
>JAPQRP010000011.1:27131639-27147796 GCA_037367295.1 Apogon hyalosoma | reverse complement strand
TATATATATATATATATTTGTGTGTGTGTGTGTGTGTGTGTGTGTGTGTGTGTGTGTGTGTGTGTGTGTGTGTGTGTATATATATATATACATACACACACACACACATATACACATATGCAGTTATTTCAAAGTGAAAAAAGAAAAGCCCTTCTACTTAAAGAACTTGAGGAGAAAGTCTTTGTGCTTTACTCACAGTGCACGTCCACTAGGATGCTAACGTTGGTGCTTCCCACAGCATTGAACACTTGACACGACACTGGCTCAGTGAAGAAGGAGTGATCTGCTGTGGTGACAAATACACTCTCCCGGGCCCCCTCCAGCAGGACCCCACCTTTAGCCCACCTGAGGCACAAACACATCGCCAAGTTATTAAAAACATTCACAAGATTACATATGTTGTGACTCAGTCTGTTGAGAGGAGGATTATCATAAAGGTTGGTAATGAGCCAAACTTAACAGTAAAAAGTCAATATTAGACAACTGGGTTTTTATGTTATCATTACAAACTATCAGCCGGGCATAAATAGCAACTTGATGCCAAAACCTGAGTATATGATTGCAGGTTAAATATGTAATTTTCCCTTCACTTCTGTTCCCCATACTTCATCTTGCCAAATGTATCTCAAAAGCCTATAACCATACTCCGGATCTGCCATTAAATGACATTTTAATATACGCTCAATAGGCCTAGTGCCTAAGCACCTGGCACTGATCCCATACTGGGACCCTCTGGTCCAGTTTCCAACCACAGACTCTGAACTACTTTGTTTAAAATCCCATATCTAGCAATTTCAGTACTTTTAAAGCTGGATCTTCAGATACAAATCAGTGTTTAATTGTGCATTTGTTCAATACTGTCACCAATTCTGGTTTGTAAGCAGAAATTACAATTCAGGATCACCTCCACAGAGTGATACAAGTAGACTGGAATAGAGGAGAGGGAAACTATTGGCATTTAACAGATGTGCAATCTGGCTCTGGACATTCTGTGGAACCAGCATTAAACAATCAGCCAGACCTGTAGCCCATGATGGGGGGGTTAGCAGTGGCCTGGCAGGTGAAGGTCACTCTCTCACCCTCCAGGACAGAGCGAGGCTCGATGGAGAGGGTCACTGTGGGGGGGTCTGTACCAAGAAAGAGGAAAACACAGTGTACAATGGATCAAACAATACAACCTAACATTTCTCAAATAAAGAATACACAGCAGGTCACATAAGGATGAGTCCACAGTCCAAAAACGTGATGATGGGAGTGGCCGGGTCAGTGGATCATAGGGTCAGAAAAATAGACCTGATGAGAATGTGGATAAACCACTCACAGCACAGGAGATCCAAGACGAGGAAATGGAAGAAGATGTTTTGAATAGTTCAGTTGGAAATACAGCAAAATTTATGTAGGTTAAACACTTACTGAATTGTCTACAAAAGAGACATCTAGTACACCAGTGTGGTCAGGTTATTGCAGTGGGAGGAAAGAAGTGTTCCAAAGATGAAAGTAACAAGAGACTGGAGTTAAGAAGATGCACAAAGAAGAAGTCCCATCTGAATGCACTTCTGTTTATGGCCAACCCTTATTTCTATATGATCAGTACTTACACTTCCTAAAACAGAGGAAATGTAAATCCAACATGGATGTAATTAGATTTCATTTGACTGTAGAGACTCTTGTAACTCTAGAACTGGGCAATATGGCCAATTAAGTTTTTCCAATATTACAGATGAGATATCGTTTTAACCCTTAAATGACTCACACCATTTTTTGTCACACCTTCCGAATGATTTTTTTTTTGTTTTGTTTTTCTCAAGTGATTTATCACTATTCATTATATTATCCTCTGCATTTTGTATTTTTCACTCAAAATCATATATTTTCCTTTATTTAATTCACTGATTATGAAGATGTTCATAAAAGCTCAGAGGAAATTTAAAGGTTATATCAAACCACAAAAAAATCAGGAAAAACTGACTTTTTCAAAAAAGTATATCATTAACTGAACATAAACCCAGTGTGTCCATCCACTGTCATTGATCCAACTCCATGGGTTTTACTGGTGAATCGGTGTTGGAGAAGATGACGGTGTTTCCGTGGTGACTACCAAGCCTCTGAACATCCATATGGGTCATATCTGATGACCATGAAAGAATGACGAACTGTATTTTACATGAATTATTTACATGGATTGATAGGATTAGTGGATCAACAGGTGTTAAACAGTTTACACCAGTAGATGCTTTCGGCTGATGGAAGATGTTTGGGTCTTTATGGGTTAATCAGATCTTTTCTGGGCACATGAATTGATGACAAAACCTGATTCGGAGATATTCTTTCTTTTCTAAAACCATGTGCCATGTATGACCTGAGAAACATACAATTATTACTGTATATTACAAGAAACAGGTTGCATTTCTATTTTTTTTTTTTAGAATTTACAGAAAGCAAGATGTTGCTTAACTAATTGATTTAATATATTACCCAATCCTAAAACACTAATACTAACCCTAAATTTGCTCAGCCTTGTAGATGTTAAGAGTTAAATTGACACCAGCAGCATAGGGATAAACATTTTGCTACAGTCTTGAACCACCAAACACAGTAGTAAATGTGACCAATGCAGAGTTGGTGTATTGGATCATGAGTTTTTCAGTGTAAGGGATGAAGCCTCATATGAAGCCTAACTACACTTATGGTAGTTAGAGGCAACAGTTAACGCCGTGGTTATTTGAGAATGTTACCTACCACTGGAAAAAACTCCTAGTTGGAGTTTCTGCCAGAAAATTAAGAGTAATGTTCTAAATGACTTCATACGACATTCGAAATAAATGATCATGAGTAGGGAAAATTCTTTCCCTTTCATCATGCACACTTTGGCACCACCTTATAGGACAACTATCACATCCCTTTTAAATGGCTTTAGTGAATACTTGTCTCAGATTGGTCGGCATTTTGGTATATTTTTTACTGCATGTTGTGTCCAAGCATAGAATGCAGAGGATTATTTATATAATCGAAGCTAAAACTGAAACAATTAATCGTCCGAGATCGATTAAAAAAAGTTATTCTATTACAATTTTCCTGAATCAAAGCTTCATTTACTTAATTTCGCTGCAGCTAAACATTGTCCAGCAGTCACTGCTAAAGCTTTCTGGCCATAGCAACATGATTGTAAGGCTATTGTATGCCAAAATTACTAATATCTCCAAAAATATTGATCCTATCAACTTGCTGTTTTCACTACTGTCTTCCTTGACCAAAAATACATAAGTATGCCAAACTGCAGCAGTCAGCTCTTTCTTGATTTTGTGTGATTCCCAAGACACACACACACACACACACACACACACGCACACGCACGCACACACACACACACACGCACACACACACACACACACACACACACACAAAGAGGCCACTGGGCTTTTATAATATAGATATCCTTTTACGTTTATACTTTTTCTGGTTGTTCTGGAATAAAGGGTTGTTGGTGGTTTTCAGACATGTCTGCTTCACACTTTTACTATTTTTTTTTCACTTATTCAAAGAATAATTTCATTGAATAAAAGAAAATAATTGATTACAAAAATAATCAGTAGCTCTATTAGAAGTCATCAAATTATTTCCAAATAAATAATTATGTTTAATTCTTTATTTCTCCACCCAGTAGCCATGCAATAACAGCAGCTGATCCTGTTGTGCTTTACTTGGCTATAATCAGCAGCTCACTGTACATTCTCCCTTACACATCAAGCGCAAAATGGATTAAAACATGTTTTTCCTGCATTTAATAATACTGTAAATGGCACTGAATTGACTGCTACAAACCTTGGTAAATCACTCTGAAAGAGAAGCTCCTGCAAATGCATTTGCAATAAGGCCAGTTGCAAAAATAACTGTCTTCAGAAAATCCATAGAGTAGTTTTTTTAACACCATTAGCGGGTTCGTGCTGGAAAAAGCCCTGTGTCTTTTATTCCTCGTCCCTGCTTCTCTACAGTTCCATGTACTGCCTCTGGGGTCAAATAACACTATTGGTCTTTTTTCTTTTTCAGGTTTAACTGCACCTTCTTTGTGAACATTTCTTATTTCTTCAGGAACAAGACCACAACATCTTGGAAACAAAAAAGCGTTCAAGGTTTTTTAGTTTTGGAAAATCAACTTGCTGAACTGCTTAAGGTGAAAATTAATGGGCCTGAAATTTGGTCCACATCAGCTCCACTCATCCGAGCGTCACCTATGCACCTTTACACCCACAACAACAACAAATAAACAACGTACGGTGGACATTGAGCATGACAGAGGCTCGCTTGCCCATGGGCACTGCCGGATTACTGGCAACACAGGTAAAGTTGCAGCTGCTGTCGGTGTCGACCGGCGTGATGGGCAGGTAGCTCCGGGTCGTCACCCTTTTCCTGTCCGACAGCACTTCCTGTTCAACAAAGAAGAAGAGAGAGACAGAGACGGAGAAGCAAGAGCAGGAGAGGGGGGTTGTGGGTAAAATTTTGAAAGAGGAAGAAAGATCAAAGCAGAAGGAGGAGGAGCGTGGCGAAGGGAAAGGAGAAAAAGGACGAAAAAGGAAAGAACAGGGAGCATCATGGGAGAAATAAGAAAGGAAAAGGGGAGGAGAAGGGAGAGAGACAAAGGAGGGTTATTAATGGAGCCAAGGGAAACAAAAAATACAATAAAATAGAAATAGAAGTCTGGTGGTGGAAACACAACAAACAAGTTTTAGATATTAAAGTATGTGGAAAAGAGAGGATGGAAAACTTGAGTTTAAAGTAGTTTAAAACTTATGCTCAAATCGTTGAACTTTACATATGTAATGTGTGTGCAGTGAGGTGAATAAAATGAATAAAGCTGTTACATGTTATGACTTTTACTGATTTTTTAGTTGGAGTCAAGAGCTCAAAACTTGTATTAAAACAAAACTCATCAATAATAATGACTTAAATACAGACGTACAGCTAGGTGATAAATACGTTAAAACCAAACGTACGTTAGGGTAAAAGGGCCACTTCAGTGCACCTTCATATTGATGTTACAAATCTGTTGTAATCGGTTCACATGGTTCATGACCCGCAGTGGACTTTCCACCTGTCGGCCCACGTGAAAGAGGATCAAGCGGCAGCAACATGGTGTAGGCCGTGGCTGTCCAACACCCAAAACCCATCAGGTACCAAAGTCTACCTAAACCCATCAGCTGAAACTCACATGAATGTGAAGGCTGTAACACTAGTCTTCACACTCATCCCAACTCAGCACTTTACTTGCTAGATTTAGTAACTTTTCAGACTACCCTAGCAGCTCTTTTTTTTTTTTTTCCCAAAATCTACCTAGCAACAAATTTAACTATTTTGAAAATTCATTTGGAAACTTTTAGCAACTTTTGAACAGTGACTCAAACACTAAAACACACTCATTTTCCTCTAAATGACACCAGATGATTTCCTGTTCCAGTCGTATAAACCCAGGGTCTGTCCATTTTCTTTGTTCATGTCGACTGAAAATTACAAATGTTCTGGTTCTAAATCCCAGTAAATCCTGTTTTACTCTGACTTGTTCTCATCTCCTAAGTGGACCGAAAGGTTAAAAACCAAACCAAACTGAAGAAAATGAAGCGAGAAACTAAACCGACAAGCCAGTCAATTTTAGAATTCAGCTTAAGATTTTAGTTCTTACCTTTCCAGCCCTTCAAAACCCTCTATACATAGCAGAGCTCCTGAGACCCTATTCACCTTTGTGCTCATTAAGGTCATCAAACCAGAGGCTTTTGATGGTTCCCCGTACCCACTTCAGAACCCGAGGAGAGCGCTCTTTCCGAGTCAGTGGAATGCACTTCCTCTTACGCTACGGAGCATCGAGTCCATTGACTCCTTCAAGAAGAAGCTCAAAACTTATCTTTTTCAGCAGGTGTTTAGCCCGGGCTGATGTTTTATGGGCTTGTTTTATTGTGTTATTATTTGTTTCTCTGTACTACTGTTTTGTTTTTATCCTGGTGTAGGTATGACATCTTACTTAATTTATTTTAAGCTTTTATTAATATTTTATTCTGAACTGTAAAGCACTTTGTGATTTTATCTGTGAAAAGTGCTGTATAAATAAAATGTACTTACTTTACCAATAAATCAATAACTAACCTCAGTAACTGGTCCAGAGTGTCTCTTTTGGGTCACTTTAGTCGGTCCAAGCCCACATAAAGGAGGACGGTTGGAATTGGGACATTTAAAAAACTAGAATTGAAAGAATATAGTTCATTTGGCGTTCTAAACATATTTAGGGTGTTTTTATTCTCACTTTTTGTCTCTAACACGTTATTCCTCTGTCCTACATCATTCATTACGACTATATGAACATTTACAATTATGCAAATTAGGTGATGATGTCATTTAACAACTTCTAATGACTTTTAGGATTAACAATAGATACTTTCACTACTGAGAGGTTGTAAATGCTGAAGGGCCTGGGCAGGTGTGGTAAATGGTGCCAGTTGCACCAGGTGAGTGTGTTCTGTTGTTGATGGAATGCTTTTGCTGACACAGTCTGATCACATCCTGCATTGACATTGAGCCACCTGAGAAGGAGCTGCTCCTCTCTTTTCACTTGCTTTACTTGACTTACTTTTATTTGCACTAATCTGCGATTATCATGCTGCACCATCATACATCTGTTAACTGGCGTCCATCCCATAGATCTAAAAGCAGATGTGACTTTAGTCAGTGGTCCTTCAAACAATAACCAGTCTTTGTTACTGAAGCTTCTGTCATCCTTGCCCCAACACTGAACCCTCTTTCAAAGTCCCTTAGATCTTTTCCTCTTGCCATCTACGACCAAAATCAGAATCAACTGGGCCTGCTCAGCATTTTTATACATGCCACAGACCATGACTAGATGTTAATGCAGAACACAGTGGAAGGATCTGCATTCGTTATTTTTCTCAACTCATTTAGTCTGGTTTTTCCTTTAATTCCACCTGTCTCTTTATGGGCAGGGGAATGTTTTTCAGCACTAAAATAATATAACATGAAGTGAGGAGGTGGGTGTTTTGCAATGCAACTACAAAATCTGTCAAGAAAGTGTATACAGCCTTCACTGTAGTGTAAATGCGTGGTCAGTAACACAGTAACATAAGAGCACCATGTAATATGTATGAGCATGTGTAGGGAGCAGAAATCTGGCAGCAAGATATGTAAAAACATCTGTGTTTGAGTGTGTGAGTCAGTGTTTGCTGTGTGAATCTAAAAACATGAGTGTGCATATTGTCTGTGTGTGTGTGTGTGTGTGTGTGTGTGTGTGTGTGTGTGTCTATGTGTGTGTGCTGGCTGGTTTCTTTCCATGTGTGTAGGAGAATATGTATGAGTGTGTGAGGAGTGTGTGAATGTGGGAGAAAAAGCAAAATAACTCACATGGATTGTGTGGAAATGCCACCTTATGCTGTACATTTCAGTGCCTGTATGGTTGTGCTACGTGGAGTGTGTTAGTGCCATCTCTGAGCATGCTCAGTAGAGCTGAAATGATTAACTGACTTGAACTGATTAAAAAAATTATTTGATTACAATTTTCCTGAATTTCCTGAATGGAAGCTTTGTTTCCTTAATTCCTCTGCTGCTAAACATTGGTTCCACTGTTGTGTTTCACACGGACGCTTATTGTGACGCACATGAGGCCGAGATGAGGACAAAAAGACAGAAAATGTCTATATGTTGACTTTTCTTCATTGGAACCATCACTTACTCCTTTAAACTTTAATCTTTCACTCAAACATTACAAATATGAGGGTGTATTTGTTTCAGTTGGATGTTAGTTCATGTTCAGTTGGTCTAAGTTAGTCAGTTGGATCCAAATGTGTTGAAGATTGACCTGACAGATTGTTTGGAAATGTCATTGGACTTTTTCTATACAGATATTTTTATATGTCTGTTTACTTTTATACTTTGTGTAGTTGTTGTTTCAGCTGGTTCTAGAATAAAAGACAAGTTGTTTGTCATTTTCAGACATGTCTGTTTCACATTTTTACTACTTTTACTGCCTATTTATTACTATTTAATATTATTTAAATTATGATCCTTAGATCATAAAGGAACTTAATTTAAATAATTGAGGAAAATAATAGACAGATTGATTACAAAAATAATCAACAGCTGCAGCTCTAATGCGCAGTACTGTCTGTAGGTATTACACGCAATTGCATACAATGTTTGACTCCAGTGTCATGTAAGAAATTTGATATGGGTTGGCAAGAGGTCTCCAGAGGATGTCCATAGGAGGGATGTGAATCCCCACCACTGAGGCCAATTCGAAATGCATCTCGATACGTCGTCATGATCGTCTTCATCCACTTATCCGGGTCTGGGTCGCAGGGGCAGCAGCCTCAGCAGTGACGCCCAGACTTCCCTCTCTACAGCCACTTCCTCCAGCTCCTCCAAGGGGATCCTGAGGCGTTCCCAGGCCAGCCAAGAGATAAAATCCCTCCAGCGTGTCCTGGGTCAGCCCCGAGGTCTCCTCCCAGATGGACATGCCCCAAACACCTCCCCAGGGAGGCGTCCAGGAGGCATCCTCACAAGATTCCCAAGCCACCTCAACTGGCTCCTCTGGACCTGGAGGAGCAGCGGCTCTACTCCAAGTCCCTCCTGGATGTCTGAGCTCCTCCCCCTATCGCTAAGGCTGAGCCCGGCCACCCTGCAAAGGAAACTCATTTCGGCCGCTTGTATCCATGACCTCATTCTTTCAGTCATTACCCAGAGCTCATGACCATAGGTGAGGGTCAGAACGTAGATCGACCAGTAATTCGAGAGCTTCGCCTTTCGGCTTAGCTCCCTCTTCACCACAACAGACCACCCCAATCCGCCTGTCAACCTCCCGCTCCATCCTTCCCTAACTTGTGAATAAGATCCCGAGATACCTGAACTCCTCCACCTGAGGCAGGACTTCCCCCCCGACCTGGAGTGGGCACTCTACCCTTTTCTGGCTGAGGACCATGGCCTCAGACTTGGAGGTGCTGATCTTCATCCCAGCCGCTTCACACTCGGTTGTGAACCGTCCCAGTGAGAGCTGGAGGTCACTGCTCGATGAAGCTAAGAGGACCACATCATCCACAAAAAGCAGAGATGAGATCCTCTGGCCACCAAACTTGAACCCCCTCCCCCACCCATTCGGACTCAATGCTCCCCTCTGCCCTCGGGATGCAGCAATACAGTGAAGCTCCCTGCCGATATCATGAGATATATTCACCCCAGTTCATGATGTGATTCATTAATAATTTGACAATGATTTGACTTTATACAATTACAGAATATGATTCATGATACAATTCAAAACTATTCAACACAATACAAAGAATTTACAAGTCCACATCTGGTTTCTAAACAACATCACAATTCTTTTGTCCTCTCTCTCTTTCCCTGTGAAGGATGCATTTCATACTCGATTGCTTTCTATAAAGCAAACCAATGAAACCAACTTAAAATGAAGATGCAATTCAGTATAGTACAGACAGAGAACTGTTTTATTCCTAATAAACATTCAATCATAAACAAAACGTTTTTTCATTACATTTGTTTTAATCTCATTCTCTACTTATACAACACATTCATTTAGGCCATTTCTTTTTGGCCTCTTAAATAAATAATTAAAAAAAAACACACACACACACATAGGCCATTCACAAACAGTCCTTTTCTCAGGTCCTTCTACTAATACTGTTCTCTGTCAGTAATTTTACAGTGTTTTACAAAACGACATTGTTTGCAAATCACGGATGTCTTGTCAAGTTTTGTTTATTCCTTCTTAAAAAATCTGAAGTACCGCCAAACTTTTGACTTGTGTGTCTTCAGAGGTAGGCTATGCTGAATATCTTTTCTTCACCTGTTGTCTCACTTCCCTCCATGTTTGCTGTTTACTAACTGTGGCTGCGCCACCCGACCCCTGTATGTTTGAATAACAAAACGCCAAAAGATAGTGATGGTGCGTTCATTGCACACATGGGTGCAGAAGAGATAAACTATGTAATAATCAGTGTAACCACAGGTTTCACTGATGCAGACACGCTAAGGAAGATGCATTGTGCATTTAGCCGGCAGTTGTATTCGATGCACATTGACGCTACCAATGCATTCGTATCGCAAACGTCTGTCTTGGACATTGATTCAAATTGGTGAATCTCTCCATCTCTTGTCCATAGGAGGGCAGTGTGCAATCGCTGTGTATATGTAATCGATTCAACAAAGATCCACAAAAATACTTTTAAACAGGTCATTTTAAGGCAATGACAACACAATAATTCTTTTTTTTTTGTGATTATACACTAATGAAAACATAATGATTAATATGATATTCTATTTCTGCTATTAGATCCTCCTAAAACCCCTAAATCTCACACACTGGACCTTTAAAGTATGTAAACATGAAACTTTGAACCAGACTCCAACATAGTAGAAGGCAGTGATTGAAGCTATTAAACAAAGCCATGAGAAGATGACAGTCAGACACTGAGCCTGTTTCCATGGCCATAAAAATCCAATAACTGTAAGTAATCAGATATTTCTAATAATCTGATCTGATGCATTTACATGCACTTATGAAATACAACAATAGAAACCCCTGGTTTAGATGCTCTCAGCCATTATGGGATTTCTTTTGGAGTATGTACGTACATAGTGATGGTAGAATCAAACTTCCTGTTAGTCTTCCACTCATGTTTTGACTACGTAACTTCCATTTTCTATGATTTGTTTTGTTTTTACACATGTGCAGATGTAAAAAAATGAAATAAATCATACAAACCTGTATACATGCAGGAAGACATTGGCATATTTAGGAAATATCCAGGTGTGTTAATCTGATTTCTCATAATCAGATTACTGCTATTATCTGATAAAACAGATCAGATTATGCTGTTTACATGATCACTGGAATAATCTGATAACTCCAGAAACCAGATACTGATCGGGGTATTAAGTGTGGATGTAAACGGGCTCATTATGTGGTGTATGGTGAAATTTGGCCAGTCTAGAACGCAGTACTAAAACTATGCACATATTCACAAACTTAACAGTGCCAGTAGTACATCATAAGACATTTGGAAACACCTGTGCCATATTTGGGCCTACTGGGATATTGCAAAAATGTATGGATTGACAGATGGACAACTTGAAAACATAATGCCTCTTTCCATGGCTGTCTCCAACGTAGAGGCACAAAAACACCTACCATAAATCACTAATGTACAATCCCCTCAAGGCTCTTTGCAAGAATGCAATAACATGATTTCTTGCACAAATATTAACTTAAACTATCCCCCAGACGATGAGTTGTAAGTGGTTTGTCAGCCAAGAACTTAAGCCTTGCGCTGACTTTGTTTGTCTACATTGTTGTGTGTACTGCACGGCGTATTTCCCTAATGCAGGGCTCCTGGGGTGCTGCGAGGCTTGAGGTGTACACACTGTAATCCTCCTTTGCATTGCCCACGGCAAAATGCACATAAACAAACAAACACACTGAGCGTGGCTGTTATTGAGTAGGAGATTATCAGTACTACAATTTGTACCGTAAAGTCCTTTAAAGCAGCCACCAGTAGGCATGTAAGACGATGCAGATTTTATTAAAGTTTAACCCCTCAGAGTCCCTGAATGCACCATCACATCCAAATCACAAACCAATTTAAGACAACATACAGCAGATGGAGCCTCACTGAGTCTTCATTTTAACTCGTGTGTAAAGTGGAGATGTCAAAGTAAACCTGTGAAATCAATAGTGTTGAAAGGCCAAGTAAAACCAGACTTATGATACACAATAAAAATTGTTTTCTGCAATGTTGTCATCACATCTGGTGCTGGAAGAGGAAAAAAAACAGACTGCTAAGGTAAGTGGTGGCATGAAAAACAAAAAAAAAAAGTCCCCACATTTAGTGAAAAAGTAAATTACATCAACCAATCAGATGTGTCTCATCTTGTGACACCTGACTGTTGTTTAATATAATAGTAATTGTTAATGGTTGTATGTATTTTTCTGAGTTGTAACAATGGTTCATTGAACATGTTTGTTCATCAGATTGTGACACCAGATTGTTTTGTACTTAGTTCTTTACAGTTTTTCCAAAAAAAGCCTGAGGCATTGTTTGCATTTTCATATAAATACTTGTATTTAACTGCTAAAAATGCATTTTTTATTTATTTATTTATTTATTAAAGTTTTCAATATATATAGTTTTTAATATATGTTCATTCTAAGTTGGTCTAAATGGTTCCTTCAAAATGTTTTGGGTGGAAAACAGTAAAGAATCTAACATTTTCCTACTCAGATATCATGTTTGTTGAATGACTTTAAGTTCAGGGTGTTAATACAATATGTCAAAGGAAAAAAAATAATGATAATAAATTGTAGTTGTGTACTGTGTGTGTTTGCTGTTGTGTACTGTGTGTGAGGGTGTGTGTTTGCTGTTGTGTACTGTGTGCGGGGGTGGGGTGAGTCACCGTGGACTGGTAGGCCCCCTCCACTGGGACTCCATCCTTGGTCCACTGGATGTGGGCTGCCGGCTTGGCCCCGCGGGTCACACAGGTCAGGTTATACGGGGTCCCAGCCATCAGCAGGAGCTCTGGGGACCCATCCACCACCGGGTCCTCAGGGGGGACTGGAGGACAGACACAAACATACACACTAAATTTTATGCATGTGTGCACTCATATGACAAACCCAAACACGTGCACATGTAATGACATGCTGTTGCTGTTAAAGGTAATTTTCTCATATTTGTATCAATTACATGTTCTTTTAAGAATATTCTCATATTTGGCATGGGCAGCAGGATGTCAAAATCATGTCAGCATGTAAGTGGAAGCACAGATGGAAAGAGTATAATCAGTTTTCCAAAAAGTTTGAAAGGAGACGGTAACGCGATGGTATGGTATGATCAAATTCTCTCATTCAACAGACTGAGTGCAAATGTACTTATTGTATTTGTTTTATCACGTGTAGTATTCATTCAATCATTTTGATTGGATGGTTAAAATGACTAGATGGTGTTTTTTCAGTCCTGTCCGTTCCACAGGTGACTACATTTTTTTTTTTAATTTTTGTGTTAGAGCATTTAATTAACTGGTTGTAATTGGGGTGTGAAGGGATTTTCAGCAATATAGTCAAAATGTTCCAGGAAAACATACATACATTTGTTCATATGTTTCATGTTGCACTTGTCAAACACATTCACGGTCACTCAGTGAGCTGCAGGTGGCTTTGCAGTAATTCTGTTTTCCCCAAGCATACAGGGGTCCACAAACCAAATGAGTAAATTCTTTTATACTGTGTTGGTAATTCCATGTTGTGTTGCAAGTTCATGACTGGTTGTTGTTTGGTTGTTTGTTGCCACTGACACCATTTCTAAGTTAAAAGTAGTTCCTCACACAAGATTTAGCAACTTTTTATTCTACCCTAGCATTTAAAAAAAAAAAAATCAAAATTACCATCAAATTTACCTAGTTTTTAAAATTAGTTTGGAAACTTTTAGCAACTTTTGAACAGTGACTCAAACACTAAAACACACACATTTTCCTGTAAATGACACCAGGTGATTTCCTGTTCCAGTCGTATAAACCCAGGGTCTGTCTGTAGTTGTAAAAGTCAGTGTTTCAACACTTAGACACTTTGTTGGTATATTTAGTGATTTTTCAGACCCTAGGACAGACAATAGATACTTTCCTAACTGAAGAGTTGGAAACACTGTCCTTACATTGTTGCCATAGTAGAGGAGCAGAAAAGTGGACCATATCTATGGAATAATCTATGTCCTGAACTTCAATTAACATCTTCCTGTCATTATTTAAAAAGCATTTGAAAAATACTCTAATTTATTTAAAAAATGTAAGGCTTTATATAATTTGATTTGTATCATTTATTTATTTATTTATTTTTACTTTTAATTATTAATTCAGTTATGTCATATTTTTAATCTTTATTTCTTTCTTGTGTATTGCTTATTTCTGGGATGTATTCACATAAGCCTTTTTTGGCTTCTATCCTCTCCTGCACAATGGTGTTACTTGCATGATATATATAAAAATTTCTTGTTCTTTGTGATGTGCAAATAAATAAATACTAATACAACTCAATACAGCGACAAATGACCTTTAAAGCTGTTTTATGGAGATACACATGATTTATGTTTCTGCTAAACAAACAGTATAGGATTACTGACAATGTTAACATCCTGTTGTTGTTGTTGTTGTTGGGTCTTCAGATGTTGTTGCAGTTTGACCTTTAACTTCCAGTTGGTTTTTGTGGTGAAATTATCTACATGGACTATTTCTCTCCAATGTTTCCTCTCACTGTGGCCAGGACTGTAAATGGGTTAGCCTTTTCAGTATCCAGTATCAGTATCTCTTGATAATTTCATTCTTCTTACCCTGCCCAATTTTGTTTAGGGCTTTTTATATTGGAAAATACTTCAGCATGTACATTCTGCTGCTTTCACAGCAACATTTAATTCATATTTATGCAAATACTGCACACACATTTACATTTGAAAGCTGCCAATGGAAACTGATCTTGTAATCTTGACTGAGCTGCTCTGCTGGAATGAGGAGGTTAATACCTTGCTCAAGAGTCACTTGAGCTGTGACCTGCAGGATTTGATGCACAGAGTTACAATATAAGTGAAGGTTAGGTTATCACCACCCATTTCACATAGACAGCTCAAACCACAGCTAATATCTGTGCCCAACTGTAAATTTGCTTGGTATGGATTGTAGTACTTCTTAGCCACAGAGTATTTATTTGTTGAAATTTTGGTACAAAATGATAAATGCTGAGATGTGGTTGTATAAAGCTGTAGCCTTAGTGCATCAGTCACATATAAAATATACTCAGTGTTTTATAGAGCTCTGAAAATTAACATGTGTGGATTTTACTGGAAATGATTATGTGCTTTAAATCCCCAAACTCATCACCGGCTGTAAAGTTGTGATGCTCCTTCTGTCAGCTAAGAAAGTGTTTTTCACAAGGATGCAGGCTTTCTTTATTTAGATAATGTGACTGTAAAAAGACACTCCACTTGTCAGAAGAAAATCAGTAAAATAAGGGCTGTGTGTTTGCAGGCGGTTGACTTACTGAGTACGTTGAGCTTGGCCCTCCTGGAGCGCAGGGCGGCCTCTGTAGCTTGACACTCATACTGGGAGTCGTCAGTTAGCTCGGCGTTGGAGATCTCCAGGTTATACTGGCCGATGTCCAGAGCACGAAGCACACGATACCTGGGCCAGGCTAGAACAGGGAAGACACAGCACAGTCACCCATAAAGACCCAGTGGTACTTCTGTGGCAGTCCCCAAATAATTTTTTCTCTATGTTTAACTTTTCTTGAGTTATTTATTACCATTTATCGTAATATTATCCTCTTTATGTATTTTCATATATTGATTTACTGATCATGTAGATATTGATTAAAGCTCAGAGTAAATTCAACACATATTAGATCAAATCAGAAAAAAAATGAGAAAAAAGTTGTTTTCAGCAAGAATATTTCAGCAAAAATATCATTAAGTGATCACAAAAACAAAGTTCTCCATCCATTGTCATTGATCCAAGTCCATGGGTTTTACTGGTGAATCAATATTGTAGAAGATGATGGTGTTTCCACGGTAACTACAGAGCCTCTGAATGTCCAAATAGGTCATATGTGATGAGCATGAAAAGATGAAAAACTGTATTTTACACCAATTATTCACATGTATTGACAGGCTTAGTTGATCAACAGGTATTAAACAGTTTAGATCAGTAGATGGTTTTGGTCGATGGTGGATGTTTAGGTCATTATAGGTTAAATCAGTGCATTAAACCAAGTGAAAGTCAAGCGTTAGTTCTGCTGTACAAGTCATGCATCATATTAGTGTTTCATTGAATATAAGTTTGAGAATATAGTTTAAAAACAGTGGAGCACCTGGTCCACAACATCCCTGCCCAGTCATGAGTCATCTCAATAATCTATGCATTAAAGGGGAACTTGGCAGGATTTTTACCTTAATTAAACAGTTTCAAAGTAATTCTGATGGTTAAATGGTTTGTTATGGGTTGACTGGAAGCCCTCTGCCAACCCACTAGCGCCTCTAGGGCCAAATCTGCCATTTGCAACTTCTTAGTACCGTCCCGTGCACCTAGATCTTGTCTCGGTGGTCCAAGAT
>JAPQRP010000011.1:27075832-27095006 GCA_037367295.1 Apogon hyalosoma | reverse complement strand
TAATTAACAGAAACCCAACAGAATCCTCCAGGAGCAAACACTTGTTACTGGTGACAGTGGCGAGGAAAAACTTCCTATATGTCCTAACTTAACCTGTCCATGCATGACATCATGACAGTGGACAGTTATTCAGTTTTGAATCAAAGCCACATTACTTGCAGTAATCTTAATTGGGCCATTGCATTTTTTTTAAATATATGTTAGACTCACTTTACTGCAAATGCTGCCGTGACATTTGAATTTCCCCACTGTGAGATAAATAAAGTCTTGATTTATTGTTTAAGGAATCCAAAACGTGTAGTTACAAAGAAATGATCTAATAAGCTACAGTTTAGAGAATAGTTTGTTCAGTGTAATCCTTATGTTTTTTTGTCATTTGGTGTCAGTGACTGAAGTTTCCCAGATTATAATCAATGAGGACCATTAAATTTAACACTGAAATGATGTATTTTCTTAAATCAGCTTTGTATTCTCTTCGTGGAAAGTTTTATGGCTGCTATAGATCAGGGGTGTCAGGGGTGCATTCAGCCTAATTGGATCTCATGTGGGCCGGACCAGTAAAGTAATAAAATCATAACCTACAAATAATGACAACTTTTTCTCTTTGTTTTAGTGCAATAACAAAAATTAGATTATGAAAATATTCAGATTTACAAACTATCCTTTAACAAAAAACATGTAAATAACCTGAAAAAACTGAAGTGCAGTTTTAACAATATTATGTCTCAACTTATCATCTACACATGTGCATTACACACAATGTTACACAGCATAATATAGTTAAAAATGCGAAATTTGGAACTAAAATCAGAAAAATTTCTCATTCAATTTTTCATTTGTCCAGGTCATTATTCTTCTTGGTAGTTCTTTGAGGTTCAACTGGACTTGTTTTGCTTCAAAAGAGCAAAACTAGTCCAGTCGAACCTAGAACCTAGAAAAATGGAATTGTCACTGATTATAGGTTATTATGCTGTTATTTTACTTTAGAGCATATGGGTCTGTATGTGGAGCGTGAACTAAAATGAGTTCGACACCCTTGATTGTTAATATCTTCAATGTAATTTCTGCACTTTGCAAATTCATCCCGCAGGCAGATTGAACATTTTGGTGGGCTGGTTTTGGCCCCTGGGCCATATGTTTCAGACCCCTGCTCTAGATGTTAACCTTAACCCTATGCTTAGAAGTTAATACTATTACATGTTAAACTGTTGAATGGAATCCAATACAATGAATAACTTGGTATTATGATAAAGAATAACATTTCAGATGAATCTAATTGGAAATGTTTTATGTCAAAAATACATGAATGAAAGGGTTGAATGTACTTCACCAACTTAGGTACAATTACAGTTTTAAATAGCTGCATGTACAGTTCATACATTCGTAAAATCAATAGATTGCTTAAAAGGAATTACTGTATTTTTCTCAAACTGGAAGGCATCATTGATTTCCCATCAACTACCAGGTATCTGTAGTCTCCCTATCCACAGCACAGAGGATAGACTTAAAATGGATGTTCAAGATGGATTGAAGAGTAAATTTAGATTATTGTTATTAATGCCGTCGTGGTGGAAACAGCCCTCTTTGTTGCTGTTCTAAGAGTATTAGCTGTAAGGCAACAAAAAGCACTTGAGAAGAGAAAACTAGAAAACTGAATGTCCCACTTTGAAAATGTACTTTTTTTTTTCTGTATTTTACTGATTTTCACTCCGGCTTCATGCTAAGGGAAAGAAAAAGCCAAGGAAAAAAGATTTCTTCACCCTTTTTTGACTGACAGATCACACTGCTTTGTGTTCTTCTATACTTAGACCTTGTATCTGTTCATATACAGTTTCATCTGTGTTTAGCAGCTTGTATGCATGAAGGACGTCAGCTCACATGGTTACATACAACAATAATGTAGAGGCATCTCTTATTAGTTATATTATACACTCTGGTTTTGAGTAAAGTATTCATAGTACATTTACAGTCATGTATTCTGTTTGTGGTTAGAAAAGAGTTCTAGGTGATATGGCTCTAAATGTTATAATGACAAACATTAGGAGTCTGTATTGGTAGTTAGCACAACAAGTGTCAAATTATTATTTCTGTATTATTTCAAGTTCAAAGGCTGATTTTGGGTCTTGAATGATAATTGTAGAAAACAGACAGTTGTGGTTTTAATGAATCTGTAAAGGATAAAATACGGCAACACACGAGACCACAAGATAATAATTAGACAAAGTTGGCATAAAAAAAATGTAATGAGAAAAGAAATGACATTATAAAGATGCAATAAGATGAAACCCAACTTGATGTAAAGACATAAAAGATATATATATAAAAAAAGTAAAATATTCAAGAGTATGAAAACAATGTAGAAGATGTAAAAAGATGCAACAAGGCCAAAATTTAAAAAAAAAAGAAAAAAAGTCAAAGGCAGGAACTTTTTCTTTGGGGTCAGAAGATGAAAAACTTGACAGACAACAAAATTTTGTTGATGATTTAGCAGAGGATGTAAACTGAATAAATCCTACAGGCAAAAGAAAAAATGTATACCATGATGAATTAATCTTGACTTGTTTGCTGTTGTTTATATCTGTAGCTATTTTCATATATACTTTTATACTCTTGTTATTGCTGTTGATTTTTCTATATACCAGTAGATTTTTTTTTTTTAGATATTCATTTACTTTTATACTTTTTGTAGTTGTTGTTTCAGATGGTTCGAGAATAAAGGACAACTTATCATTTTCAGGCATGTTTGAACTATTTTTTTGGCCTATTCAAATAATTATTTAATGGAACGGAATTGAGGAAAATAATCAATAGATAAATCGATTACAAAAATAATTAATAGCTACAGCTCTACACACACACAAGGTGTAAGGTGTATCTCTCCCATGCTTGATAAAAATAAAAAAAAACCTTTCCCAGGCTAATCTCCTTTTCAGAACGATGACAAATCCCCCTGTGTCATCATCATCATCTTCATCATCATCATCATCTCCACCATAACTTTATTTGGGAGAGACAAGTGACCGTCCCACCTCAGCTCCACCGTGGAGAGCCGACGCCTTATCTCACCTTCTCCTCGTCGTATCAGGCTTCACTACAGGGGAGATAGTGTCACAGTGTCACCCCCTCCCATGCCCCCCCTCCCCCTTCACCATCATCATCACCGCCACCTCGCCTCATCGAGCCCCGGCAAGCCGAGCGGAGCGGGGCCCGGGTGTTATCAAGTCCTGATAGTTATCGACTTACATTAAAACATAAGAAGGGAGAGAGGAGGAACAGGCTGATAGACAAGCGGGTGGGGGTGGGGGGGTTGGAAACACAAACAGAGTGGGTGGTGATGGATACCAGCTTTCATCATCTCTAATCACGTTGGCCATCTCCATCTCTAAGTTGCTGCTGCGTTTTTATCACCGTTTAAAATCCACCAAAGGAAAAAGAAATAAAAAGGGATATACCGAGACTTTGGTTAAAAAAAGGAAAATCCTCAGTCGTGGTGCCCATGCAATAAAATCATTTGGTTACACAAGTTCAGTTTCAGATAAGGGAAATAAGTTGAGAAAAGCCTCTGCGGGAAAGATTGGAAGGCGTTAAATGTTAAGTGAAAGTGGAGCCAGTGGATACTGGGTCTGTAGGGTGTGAAAAATGAGGATTATGATTGTCATGCCTTGGATTTTGAAAGAGAACATATTAAATATTACAAACTTTCCCTTAAAATAAGCCTTAGTTTGAATAAGATATGCAAAGAAATTTTCCCTAATGGAATTGATAACTTTCATGTTAGACAAGGCTTAGAGGAATGACTTGAAATATAATGAAACACATCAGAGAGGGGATGTAAACCCTGCACACGGAACCGAAAAAAAAAAAAAACATGCCTACCCTGTTCTATTCATTATTAAGCCAGATACACAAGAAGTAGCTGTTTGTCTATATTTTTCAACTGTATGGCCTACCAGGTTTAAAAAAGATCAATAAACACAAACATGACAGAAAACAATACCCTGCTTCAACCCAGCACACTGAGCGGTAATGATGGGATGGTATAATGCATCACAGGATAAAGGGGAGTTCGACATTTTTGCTTCATGACCCATTTTCATTGTCATGTTAACCAGCTTCTACAACACAGAAGCCCAGTGTTAGATTGGTGAAGAAGAAGTAGCTCAAAACACGTAAATATGAGGCTCAGATTAAATATAATCAACACATCAAATCTTATTGTGTGTGTTCAACAGTCCAGGTGAAGTTTTGGTTTGTTTTATGGGGGTCATGAATTCAAGCTTTAACTGTCAACTATATACAATTTATGCATGCTGTTGTGGTTGCATGAAAGTTTATCTTGATGTCTGGTTGTCATTTTACATCTGTAATTTAGATTTGGATCAAACTGATCAAAGACTGAAGGACCAGAGTAAGGTTTCCACACATGGGCCTTATTATGCTGGTCAGTGATGAAATGTCCTCCTGTTTTCACCTAAATCAGGTTCGTCAGGGGTTACAAAAGTGGGGTACAAAAGTGGGGTACCCCAAGGATACTTGGAAGAAGCCCAGGGGATACTTTGGGAAAATAACATTAAATAAGTCATCATGTACCGAATACAAAATAAATAATGAGAATTAATGCTGAAATATAAAACACAATAAATACATTCATTTAATAGTTTTATTGTCGGTCATCTTGTTCAAGCTTTGGTAACATTTTAAGAATATTTCTATTTGATATTATTCAAAATGAACTCATTGTGTCTAAAATCAAAACCTTGATGTGTTAGAGACATTTATTTATTTATTTACCTTTATTTAATCAGGAAGTCCCATTGAGATTAGAAATCTCTTTTGTAAGGGAGACCTGGCCAAAGTAGCCGCCAAATAAAGTCAACATATAGGCATTAGCGGCATATCACTGCATCAGTTTAGTTCTACAAATTGTACGGGATCAAAACTGAGATGCTTTCAATGTCTGAAACAAAAATGTGGTGCAGTCCAACGTGATGCAAAGCTAAAAGCTGCAGTTTTCATTGAGGGCCTGATTGGAGAACTCATCTGTTTCCTTCGAGGATCAGCTGGATTAGTGCAAGAGGGACAGAATATTCTGGTTATTATGATCAACTAGTTGAGGACATGTTAAAAGAATAAGAATGGATGGATGGGCTGCAGAATGTCACCCAAAACTCATTTCCCCAACTTACACCTTGATTTTTTTACCCAGCCGCTTTGGTTGTTTTAAGTGAACACAGTGGGCAATTTCATCCAGATATTTCTGAAATGGAAACCAGGTACAAGAGGCTTCAACCCAAACCTGATGGTGGTTACTGTTGGTTTCAAACTGCAACAACCACAAGAACAATTGGAACCATTTAAACTGAAGCTGAAAGGCTCTGATACTGAAGTTTATTCTTCACTGAGCTTGATTCTCTCGTCTATAAGTAAATGTAACAAATGTAGCATAAATTATCTTCGTATTATGAACACACAATAACAGGCACTGGTGCAAGATTGGAAAATGGGTGTGTTTTTTTGTTCTTTTTTTGTTTTTTTTTACATGTTTGCATAGTTCAGAAACCTGACATGGAGGAGAAAGTCTGATTCCAAATTTAGACTCAGCCTGAATTAGTCAAGAGATGTCTTTCCTCCAATAGAAGATAACATTTGTTGTTTTCCAATTTATTCCAGTCATCAACACTGTCAGTAACCAGTGTGTCAGTTAAATAATGAATCACCTGCGCATTTCACAGGTTAGACGACATATTGCATTACAGTAGAGCTGCAGGTACTGAATATTTTTGTAATTGATTAATCAATCAGTTATTTGCTTTGATTTTATTCGATTAAACAATTATTTTAAAAGGTGAAAAAAAATTGTAAAAAAGACACATGTGGTACTAACAAACAATTTGTCCTTTATTCCAGAACCAGCTGAAACAATGAGCACACAAAGTATAAAAGTAAAAGGATATATAAAAATATCTATATAGACATAACAACAACAATAACAAGAAAAGTATAAAAGTATATTTAAAAATATCTATAAATATAAACAACAACAAACCACTCCAGTGACATCTATAAACAGTCTGGAACCACTTTTTTCCGGCAGCGAAATTGGGGAAATGAAGCTTTGATTCAGAAAAATTGTAATCAAATAATTTTCAAAAATTTCTTTCAGTCGATTAATCAATTAATTGTTTCATCTCTACAATAAATCAGGTGTACACTTATATACTGCACACGCACACACACACTTATCCTGCACCATGCATAATCCAGGGCAAAGACAAAAGGGGAAACCTTGTGATAGCGATCTTGTAATGGATCAGACTGATTTAATTCAATGTGCCAGACAATTTCTCATTCTTATTCCTCAAGATGTCTCTGAATGGATTTTATGTGGGAGGCCCATTCAATTGTTGTCTCTCACCTCCACACGAGACTCTCAGACAAGCTCGAGCGAGCGACCGAGAGAAAACACAAGCAGACAAAGAGAGGGAATGTGGAGAGGAACATAACAGCAGAAACATAAACTACCTCCACACTCTGCCTATTTGATCTGTGGGCCTTTTTGTTGACATTTTCCCTCATATAAAAAGGAAGCACTTTTACGCTTTTTGTGCTTTTTTCTGCTTGATGTCTGCATTTCTTTGAAAGCTTTCTCCTTGGAGAATGTGGCTAGTTTGCTTTCTCACTTTCCCTTCCAAAAAAAAAAAAAAAAAAAAAAAAAAAAAAAAAAAAAAGAAGCTAAGGGTTACTTCTAGCCTTTTATCACTTTTATTGAATACTCATGCAGAGAAAGGAGACCTGCTTTATTTATCCTTGGAGGGCTGAGGACTGTGTCGAGGGCGGCGTGCTTTTGTGCATTTTGTGCATAGTGTGCTGCTTGAAACACTGGTGAAATATGCTGGAAATGCCTGGAAAACTCCAGGCCATGCTCTCCCAGGAGAGTCCCATCTATAATAGGCCTGGCTGTTTCCCCCTGCTCCGCCACTGCAACCCTCTCCACATAAATCTCTGCTCCCCAGCTCCGGTCTCCTCCTCCTCCTTCACTCCCGTTCGCTCCTGCTCCTCCTTTGCGTTTCCCTTTGCATCTGCCCTCCTCTATTAGTATTTGCTTCCTTTGTCTCCACGCATCCTTTAACCTCCTCTTCCCCCAAATGGATCTCCTGCCCTCTTTATTTCTCCCCCTCCTTCCCCATTGACTCTCCTCTTCCCTGCTCTTCTTTTCTCCTTCCCCCTTGACACATAATCCTCCTCCTCCTTTTCTCCAAATAACTCCTGTAAGTACCCTCCCCCTGCATCCTCCTTCCATTTTGACTCCTATTTGCTCCTCTTTATTGGCCTCCTTCTTCATCCTCTTGTTCACCACATTAATCTCTGTTCCTGACCCTGCATTCATGCTCTTCTTTTTTTTCTCCCACATGCATTACTACACTATTACCATCCTCACACTGATGTTCATTCCTCCTTTTCCAAATCCCTTTTCTTCTTCTACCCCCCTTTTTGCCTCCCTCCATCCTTGCTAAGAATGGGAAAACTGGTTAAATGTTGTGACGATTACTGCCACCAATCATTAACAGATTCTATCCCTAACAAGCACAGAACAACATGCCGGTACCACAAATCATCAGAATACCACTGTTTCCAGATAGTTGCAATCTCCTTCAGCTAGAAACATGTAACAAGAAGCAGTCACAGTAGAGAGTAACAAACATCCATAACTTCATCATGGTTTAACCCTTAAACACCCAGAATTATTTTTATGTTGACTTCCAACTAATTGTTCTTTAAATCTAACATTTCTTAAGTGATTTATGGCCATTTATTATAATAATACCCTCTGTATTTTGCCTTTTCAGTGTAAATTAGGTATTTTGTGACCATGATTATTATATCAAAACAAAAGAAAACTGAAGAAAAATGGACTTTTACGGCAAAATATATCATTAACTGAACATAAACCCAGTGTGTCCATCCACTGTCATCAACCCAAATCCATGGGTTTTACTGGTGAATTAATGTTGTAGAAGATGAGGGTGTTTCCACGGTAACTACGGAGCCTCTGAACGTCCAAATGGGTCATAGCTGATGACTATGAAATGATGACAAACTGCATTTTACACCAATTATTTATATGGATTTATAGGATTAATGATTCAACAGTTTACATTTTAGATCAGCAGATGCTTTTGGTCACCGGTGGTTGTTTGTGTCTTTATGAGTTTAAAATGTAATAACTAATGCCTGTAAAATGATAAAAAGGTGCATGCAAATGTATTGCCAAGTGTCTCCCAGTGGAGACATTTCTACTATTGTGGTATATATTGACATAGCGCTCAACGCTATAATAACACTCTCACACGTGTCATGCAGACAGGTGTAGCACATGTATTCTTCCATCAAGGAAAACTAAATGAAAAAGAATGCAAATACTACATTCTACATAGTACTTTCTTTTTGCATACTACTGCTTTCCCTCCACAGAAAACTGATCAAGGAAATGACAAAGAATCAACCCAAAATTTAAAGCTGCTAATGGTGCTGGAATCACTGCTCCCTGCTCTGCACCGACGACCCCAACATTTTCCTCATGGGCCTCATCTGGTCTCTAATTTTCTTTCCTTCTCGTCCTAACAGGCAATTAAAGATTCTCTGCTCCATCATTGTCATGAGGTACACTGCAAAAATCTAAATCTTACCAAGTGTATTTTTCTCATTTCTAGTCCAAATATCTCATCACACCTAAAATAAGACATAATCACCTAAAGAGTAACTTTTCAGGGCGATATAAGAACTTATTTTTAGACAATAGATCTTGAAAATCAGATTTCAAGAAATTCCACCAAGAAAACTTTCACTTGTTCCATTGGCAGATTTTTTTTTTTTTTTTTTTGCTTAATTCAAACACAAAAAAATCTGCCAGTGGAACAAGCAAAAATAATCTGGGTGAGATTTAGATTTTTTCCAGTGTATCTATCCTCCTCTTCCTCTTCTTCTCTTGCATCCTTTTGGCCTCTTTCACTCTTCTGCTGCCTCTACTCTCTTTTCTTTAATATTTCCTCTCCATCCTTCTGCTCTTGCACCTGCTGCCCCCTGCCCTTTCGCCTCCTCTCAACCCACCCTCTTCTCTCTCGGTTCTGAACTCTGTGCTTTCCGTTCTCGCCTGTCTTCATCTACACTCCGGGTTTGATTCTGCATTGTGTATTCCCTTCCCACCGCTGCACCCCCGTCACTGCCCTCTTACTGTTTTGCACTTCATCATCCTCTCTTCTTTGACTTTCCTCCCGTTCTTTGTTCCTCTCCTCATCCTCTTCATCCCTCCTACTCCTCCCTCATTCAGGCTGACATACCAGCCAGATTGATGGGTGTCAGACCTAATACCGGTTGACGCTCTCTGTTCGGATCTGCGTACTCCTCAGTCTTTCACTTACATCAGCCCCCTCAGACAAGGCAAGCTGAGGGTAGGGGAGGGGGGTGCTGGAGGGGGACTCTCTGCTGTCGTTTTAGCAGATTACTAGATTATCGGGGCATCGCGATTCATTAAGCAGCTGCTAATTGTGGCAGTTATTTTATTTATTTATTCTAATAGCAGTTCCTTGTCACCTCACATTAAGCCTCCCACCCCATAAGGATATCAAATCTGTCAGGTACTGGGGGGGGGTGCTTTAGGGTTGAAGCAGACACACTTAACTCATCATCATATTCTTTGGACCTCTACTCCCCTCTAAAACAAGGCCTGTCAAGCCATTTTTAGAGAGCCAGTCAACCTTTTATCACTTTTATAGCATGATCAGTGCACTACGGCAGTAATGACCAAGGCTGATTCATCCTGGGGCCACTCATGCAGAAAAAAATACTCATCACACTGCAAAAACTCCTGATCTAGCCAAGACTTGCAAGCTTATGTCTGGCCATTAAAGCCTTATTGATCTTGTTTTGAGAATAATATACTGTGCTGGAGCAGATTATTAACTTTATATATCCACCAGATTGCGGGGGGGGGGGCATATAAATTAGGATTCAGCCACATGCTAAACACAGACATTAGAAGCTGTTCCCTCTCAAATTAAGTTTAATACATTTATTGTGGCCTTACACCTATTCTTAGGATTCGGGTCAGGGGGATGACAGTGGAATGTAAGGGCAGTTTGCATGTATTAAACTTCATTTGAAAGGGAACATCCTCTTGTTTCTGTGCTTAAGATGTCCCTAACCCTAACCTTAACCCTACTATGATTCACCCGTGATCTGACTGATCTTTTTCACACTGGACAAAAACAAAACTACTAATATATTTTTGTCTTCAGAGTTAAAGCATAGTCTGCAGCAAAAGCATTAACTCCCAGGTCAAAACCAGACTGCAAAAATCACAGGTCTTACCAACAATTTGCGTTGAAAATAATTACTGTTTTTATGTTAGTTTCTTTGTCTCTTTTTTCCTTTGTATTATAAGCCCTTACCCAGCCCTTTTCCTAGCTCCAGCTGTGTTGTTTTTGTGCCTAGATTTGACCAAACTCTGCAAGTTTATGCATATATGTCCTTGTGGGAGTGAAAATCAAATCTATGCCATTGTTCAGGCATGATGACAAAATTCAGATGTATCCCCAATTTTTCAGTCCTTTTCCAGCACAATACTGTGATACTTGGAGCATTTTAACAATGCATCCATGCACAACAGCCAGGAACATTATAATACATTACATTAGCAACAACTTGAAATAGGGGCTTTGTTTTGCACAAGATGCCACACAAAAAGAGTTTCTCCTGATTCGTTTTAGGGTATTCTACAGTTCCCTGCATCTATGTTGAATGTGACACACCAAAATAAAAACCAAGGCGAACTCATCTACTGGCAGCAGGAGTGGAGTCAGCTGCCTATTTTTAGCCTGTTTACTCACATTTTAAAAACACAGATATATGTGCATTTTTTTGGTATAAAATCTAGTATCAGTGTTAGTCATTTTCATGCACACTAGGCTAAATAACTCTGTGATGTCCTTTGGCTAATAAAATCCAAATGTGACAGGACAACTCTAACCTTTTAACATGCCCTTTTCAGTGAACTTTAGCTTAGGGTTAAGGTTGTAACAGAGGAAGTCTAAGTATGTATTTGACTTCATTTGAAAGGGAACGTCTCCTCGTTCCAGTGTTTAACATGTGACTAAAGCACAACCTGAACTACATCGTTTCAAATGAGGCTTAAATTGAACCTTTACTCATGGCCCAGTGGATGATAAAAAGTGTCGATGGTACAAAAATCACAATTTTGAGCTCTTAATATTTTTCTTATTTGAATCAGATGTTTCTTTTGTTGTTTTTTTAATGAGTGTGTTTTCAACACACTTGAAAGCACCAGCCCCAGGGCATGAGACCTTCGGGGGCCCTGACAGCCACAGGTTTATTGTGTTGTTTGTTTGAGATCATTTGATTAATCACTAATCTGTTTTTGATTATGATCCAATAAACAGCGGTAACAGCAGGTCGTGACACTCCTCCTGGTGTATCCCAGTGCCCTTCTACACAGGGATCCTCATGTTTGTATTGTGCTCATACTCTGAGGACTCTCGGATGCCTTTTTGTTGCCCCGGAGCCCACTTTGGGTGTGAACTTGTACTGGCATAGAACATCAAACATTGATGGTCCAGCTGGGTTGCTGTGGAAGCAGAGATGTAAGCCAACAGGGCCTTCTCTTTCTTTCTCCCTGTGTTTCCTGAGTGCTCCTGCTCTGCCACTGTTTATCCTCAAACATCCCCCCTTGTCAACAGATTAGGACTGAACCCCGCTGTCTCTTCCTTTCTTCGTCTTTCTTTGCCTCCATCTCTCTGTCTTTTGGCCTGTCTCTTTACATCTGCGCCTCTGCTCTATTCTTGTGATGGAAGAGAAGAGTGGGAGGAGGAGGAGGAGGGAAAGGAGGAAGAGGGGGAGAAAGGGAGAAAAAGAAAGTGTATGTGTGTGTGAAAAAGCAAGGAGAACGATAGGACAGGTGCTTGCAGTGCAAGAATTGCTTTGCTTGCTTTGCTTGCATGATCAGGCTGCAAAAATGTTGGGCTCAGGCAAAAGTGCTGTTCAAGAATTGACTGTGAGAAACAGGCTTCCTCGCCCGTGGCCAGACCTGAACTGGCAGCACACAGTCGGATCACACAGCAGCCAGACTCCAACGCGTATACACTGAATATGAGCGCATGCACACAGGGCCGGATAGTAATTACAGGGGCCTCCACGCAGCCGAGCGGTCAACCACACTGAGATGTTAGGGAACCGGGCACACCACTGGACTGAAGAGTAAATCAGGACTTTTTGTAGCAGACAGCCAGTCGGAGCTGTCAGCAGAGAAAAGACAAAGCAGCAGACACCTGGAAGAGTCCAAACAGGCTGAACACACATTACGCTGCAGCTGCTGCATGTAGGGGACGGATTCACTCTGATCACATTTACAGGCTTACACTGGCTCAGCTGGAGACGCTGATCTGCCACTCGGCTCGACTCCACTCTGTTCTTCAGCGCTGCAGGACTGTTTCAGCCCTATTCAGCTTCTGTGTCTCTCTTCTGTTCACTCAAAGAAACGGGAGAACAGCAGCGCAAGTCATCAGCGGTCTAGAGCAGAGAATGACTGATAGTGGATTATCGAAAGCTGATAGAATGAGCTGGGATCAGAGAATTAACAGGCCAATATCACCCTCTGAAAAAAAACATCTAAACTACACCTGACTGACCGAACACTGAAGTCAGAGCAATTCATTAATAAATCTGAGACCAAATCATAAAAATAGATTATTCTAGGTGTATTTCCAGGTGTGAGGCCTAATATTACCCGTTGACCAATATCTGAGCAAAGTTCTGCTGATACCAATAGATTTATGAGTATCCTTTAAGCATTGATTAATTTATCATTGATAGTTAGTCAACAATGGAAGCGTGGAGTCTCTTTCAATAGTACGTGGGTTAATCGTCGACTATTGGTGCATGTTTTGTATAAATATACGTCTTTTTCCATCTGTCAAACTTTCTGACCTAATGAAGATCCAAGTGGAAAATGTCACTATTCAACTTTTTTGGTGTTGGGGTCAGTGCAGGACAGGACTGACATGAACAAATCTCTCATCGCTTATTGTCGGTTAATCTATCAGTTATCAAGTACTGGTTGGTTTGATGTCAATCAAAGCCAAAAGTGACGTCTTCAAATGATTTGTTTGAACCACAACCAAACAAAATTGACTGTCACAAAAAGACAGAAACCAGGAAATATTTTCATTTTAGAAAGAAGAATATGTGTTTGTTTTTTTTGGCAACTACTGTAAGTAACTAATTTAATCATCAGTATTGACAGAACTGACATATAAATATGAGTGTGTTTTCCATTTCTCAAACATTCTAATCTCAAGAAGCTGAATTAAATGAACCAAATGAATCAAAATGTCACTGTTCAGCTTTTGTGGATTAGAGTAAATGTGCACCCTTTCTAATGAAAAACAGAAGGAAACTGGTACAATTCAATTCAATTTCAATTTACAAATCTATGACGAACGACTTTTCAGTGTGAACACGTATGCAAAGCTACGGAATACAGTCCTGCAGCAGAAACGTAAGCACGCATTTGACATTTCAGAAAGTCACTGACAACTAGATTCTTTTGTGATTAAACCTATAGTTTTATGTGTACTTCCTCTGTACCCCTGTAGAGTGGATTGTTATTAAAATCCTCCGAAGAAAAAGGACTTTTCAGTGTTTGTTCACTGTTATCTTTGACTGTTTACAGGTTTATCATATCTCATATTCACCTGCTGAATGGATAAGGCTTCTATGACCTCACCAAAAAGATGAATATATCCCAGCAGGGAATTTTGGAGACTATTGTGATCTAGTGTGGAGCTTTTAGAGGCAAAATCTGAAGCCATGAGCGCACAAAGACTGAAAGCGAGGTTTTTGCCCCTCAGTCCGACTTAGAGGGGCGTGACCCGGGGGGAAGTGACGTAAACGCATACTCTCTATAGCAGAAACAGAAAAAAATGAAGAAAAAGTTACTTTTTCAACAAAATGTATCATTAACTGAACACAAACCCAGTGTGTCCATCTACTGTCACTGATCCAACTCCATGGGTTTTACTGGTGAATCAATGTTGTAGAAGATGACGGTGTTTCCACGTTCACTACGGAGCCTCTGAACGTCCAAATGGGTCATATCTGATGACCATGAGAAGATGACAAACTGTATTTTTCATAAACTATTTATATGGATTGATAGGTTTCATGGATCAGAAGTTATTCAACATTTTATTTTGGTAGATGATTTTGGTTGCCATTGGTAGTTTGGGTCTTTTTAAATATCTTTTCAACATGTTTTTAGTATTTTATTCTGTCATATAACATGACAGAATGGGTTCTTTATGGAGCTTCAGATGGGGTTTTTTTTGGGGGTGGGGGGTGGGGGGGCATTTGATCTCTACCACTCACTTTGAATCGATTTCCCTGAATCAACCTGAATTTCAGTTTGCACCACTGAACCAGAAACAGTCTACTGAGCCGTGCTCCGAGTAGTTTTTTTCCCCTCTCTTTTTTTAAAGGCACAGAAATTGATCTCTAGTACTGAGCAGAGTGATGTGGAATGCACCAAATCCAAGTAAGATAAAGTACAATAATTCAGCCACTGGGGCCGTGCCTCCATGCTGCACCTCTGTGCTTCTGCGGCCTGTTCCCACCTCTTTTTCTGTTCTCTGCTCTTTCTTGGCGTATTGCTCTGCTATGTTCTGTCCTGGTCAAGTCTGAGTGATGAGAATAATCTAACTTTTCTCATCTGCTTTACGTCGTCTACATTTTCACACAGCTACGACAAACTCACAGTGTTGAAGAGTACAGCTCAAATCAAGTAAAGCAATATTCGATTGCAATTTTCCTGAATCAAAGTTTCATTTCCTTATTTTCTCTGCCACAAAACATTGGTTCCACTGTTGTGTTTCACACGGACACTTATTGTAATGCACATGACGCCAGGATCAACACAAACAACATGGGGGACAGCTCAGAACAGACAAGGACAAAAAGACACAAAATGTCTATATATTGACTTTTCTCCATTGGACCCATCACTTTACTCCTTTAAACTTTGAAGCTTTTACAAAACATATGAGTGTGTATTTGTTTCGGTTGTGTGTTCAATCCATGTTCAGTTGGTATACGTTTGTAAGTTGGATCCAAATGTGTTGAGGACTGACCTGACATGTAACCTACTTACACACATTACTTTTTGTGCTTGTTGTTTCAGTTGGTTCTGGAATACAGGAAAAGTTGTTTGTCATTTTCAGATTTGTCTGTTTCGCATTTCGATCAGCTCTATATGCATAGTGTCATGAGATAACTTTTGTTATGATTTGGTGCTATATAAATAAACTTTGATTGACTGATTGATTGACATTTTTACACTTTTTTCACCTCTTCAAATACCTGTTTAATCAGATAAAATCTAATAAATAATAAATGAATCCATTACAAAATAATACAGTGTAGCCCTTATTACTGTCATCTGTTTGAAGCAAACACTGATTTAGACTGAAGTCACCAGTGTTCTTTTGTGTTCTGTTCTGTTCTGATCTGTTCTGTTTGCTCCTGGAGGATTCTGTTGGGTTTCTGTAAATTGGCTTCAGAGTCTGGTTTCGACCAGCTCTATATGTAAAGTGTCATGAGATAACTTTTGTTATGATTTAGCGCTATATAAATAAAATTTGATTTTGTTTTGTTCTTTTCTGTTGTGTTGTGTTCTGATCTGTTCTGTTCTGTTTAGTTCTGTTCTGTCTGGTCTGTTCTGTTGTGTTGTGTTCCGTTGTGTTGTGTTCTAATCTGTTCTGTTCTGTTCCGTTGTGTTCTGATCTGTTCTGTTCCGTTCTGTTCTACTGTGGCGGTCAGCTCTGCTCCGGTCTGAGCGCTCCACTGCCTGCCTGTCCTGGCGGATCATCATCCATGGTCCATCACACCCGGGGCCTGCAGGCTGGGGTCCCAGGTGCTGAGGCAAGTCCACACACACTTTAACAGTTCACATCAGACCACCTCCATTCATCACCTTCTGTCTTTGGAGTCCTGTCTAACCTCAAACACACCAGTGCACACTCTGCCTGCCATCCTCTGCCTCAGTGAGGTCTGCGTGTGCGTGTGCGTGCGTGTGTGTGTGTGGATGACTACAATCTATCAAAGTAATCGATAAATAGGGACATTCGTATTAGTAATGGGGGCTCTCCTCCAGTCCACTGAATATGTCTCCGTCTTTACGCTAAAATATGAATTTTTCTTGGCACCTGCACGTTGGTTTGCCACGGGGCCGCGCTCACGGGCACGAGCGCTGGAGAGACTACCTGCATGCTAAGAGGAGGACGCACTGATCTCTATTCACTTTTCCCCCCTTCCTTTCTTTCCAGGCGCGCACGCGTACGTACGCACACGCACACACACATACACACACACTCTCTTGAGGGACACTTGCGCTACTCTCCATCACGCACAACACGCACAGATTAGAGGAGCGCACGTGTCTGGCGCGTGCGTGGCGCATGTGTGAATGCTCGTGTGTGATGGAAATTGATCCAGTGTGACTCATGTTAAAGCCCGGCGACCAGACTGTGCGCTGGATCCTCGCCTCATCAATCATCCACGGGTGGCAGGATATGCGCAGTGTGGTGTGTGTTGTATGCGTGTGCGTGCGTGCGTGCGTTTAACACACTTTCTGCGTTTGTTTGTGTCAAGCAAATCAATCTGCTCATGCATTCATTTCAAAGGTCACGTCAAAGCAATGTCGTTTGCGGATGCTTTCCATTTCACGCAGAGGAGTGCGCCTTAAGTGATTATGTCTCGTTTCAGCCCGAGACCCTGAACGCCCCACGGCTCTGTCCCCTCAAGCGTCCGTGGGCTGTAATGATGATGATGATGTCCACGCCAGCATTAAAATCCATAACAACAAAGCACATTCAGTCGTTTCCAGACACAAGGAATAAAAAAACACCCCCCCCAAAAAAAAAAAAAAAAAAAAAAAAAAAAACAATCCACACACTGTCTGCACTCAAAGACACCCCACAAAGCGCTCCCACACAAGACAAGAATCACAACAAGGAGTGAAAACCGGCAAACTTTCCGGCGTCTGTCTGCTCTGGTGTTTACCCGCTGAGTGCGTTTGGAACAAACATCTCTCACCTTGGTTCACAGAAGTGATCGCCAAAGTTATGATCCACAAGGCTGGCATGGTTCAGCCGAGCGCATTCAGATTCCTCCCCTCGGCTCTGCTTCCCCGAAAAGACACCATCAATTCCTCCCGAGCAGATGAACTGAACTGGAATCCTCTTTGAGTCATGAGAGTGAAAGAAGCCAAATTGATGGGAGGAAAGAAATGTTTAGGGAAAAAAATTCCAAAGCCTCTTTTCCTCTTTGTCTTCTCTCCTCTTCCACTCGTTTCCTTCTTCTCCCCGTGCGTAAAATAAATCTGTCTCCACTTTTTTATTTATTTTTTTTTATTTTGTCTCTTCAGTGTTTCTCACTCTGTCCCTTTTCCTCTCTGCGCTCTGGATTCCCATTTAACAGGACTGAATTCTTCTCTCTCTCTCTCTCTCTTTCCCCTCCTCTCTTCCCTCTCCCCCGTTACTACCCCCCCCATTCCAAATCTCCGTTTTGAACTCCATGGAGAGGAGGATTGCGCTCCAGCGGCCGCAAAGAGAACTGCGTCCAAAACATGAAAACTCACCCGAATGACATGAAACAGCTTCACATGCATCACAACAAATACTGAAGCAGGTTAATAATCGTTATGAATGTGACATGAACATGTGAACATGACAGTCAGAATGTTCTGAATCTAATCTGATAGAAACTATTAGAGATGCAACTCTTCATGTGACTGAGGTGGAGGTGTGATGTTACCATGGAAAAAACTGTCACTTCTTATCAAATATAGACTGCCAGGCAAAAAAATAAAATAAATTAATTAATGAATAAAAATAATAATAAAAAATTAAAAATAGCCACAACAGTTTCTTTAAGCCTAACTGATGCACTCTTTTTTTTTTTCTTTCTATTTGTCTTGTCCAGCAGCTGAATGGTGCTCTGGCTCCTTTTGGTGCTGAACAACTTTGCTTTGCCAAAGGAAACTTCATAAAGTATGTGAGGCTCCCCTTGATGTTCTACTTTCTGTATTTTGGGTTTCCTTGAACAACATTTTGATGCCGGAGCTGACATGAAGGAACAGGGGGAAGGAGAAAAAAGGGGGAAGAGTGAAGGAGAGAGCAAAGGGGGGAGAAAAGAAAAAGAAGGTGGCAAAGACCCCCACAAGAAAATATCAGCATTAGTAACAATAACAACCATGGTGATAAGTATGATGGTAACAATAACTAGAACGCACTCTAATTTAATTTAACTTTCTTTTCTTTTCTTTTCTTTAACTAGGAAAATCCCATTGAGATTACCGAAGGGAGTCCTGGCCAAGATAGGCAGCAGATACAAAACACAGTTATAAGATTAAACACAAAGAACTGACACTTTTATAAATAAATAAATAACTAGTACATTTTACAAGCAGGTTAAGAAAAACCAGTGCGAGTTATGAAGTCAGCCTCAAGAACTCTCAGTTTGGACTTAAAAGCATCAATGAAATGAACTCAGTTTCTAGTCTTTCTGCAGCAGATCCCATGCATAATGTGCAGATTAAACAAAGCCCTTTGACCTGGATCTGTACGGGTGAACAGAAGAGAAAGCAACAAATGACCATTTGTACGAAGAGAATAAATATCAGAATTTCTCTGCTCAATTAGTGTATAAATGTAGAATGGCAGGAGGCCAAGTACTGCTTTATATACGTAGAAACATGTGCCAGAGCAGACCATCCTACCCCAGAGAATAACTCACAGTGGTGTCGACACTTTACAGTTAGTAATGAAACTCATCATGGGAAACAACGTCAACCATCTGAAGACAATGTGAAAGAGGATTCATGCACAAAACATCTCCATAATCCCACACAGAATATAAAAGAATTAAAAATAAAAATAAAAATGCAGCAACAAGCTGCAGTGAGTAACTTCTCATTTCTTTAATAACATCACAAGACACTTCCTGTGGTCATGGAAAAGATGTTTCAGAAGGGGTGAATTACATACTCGTCATAATGATTTCTTCTTTTTTTTTTTTTTTTTTTTTTTTTTAGAAATTATCTGCGTCA
>JAPQRP010000011.1:27051733-27067980 GCA_037367295.1 Apogon hyalosoma | reverse complement strand
TATATATACACATAAAACCTAATGGATGTAATGCCCCTACATTCAGGTCCATTAGGTTTTGAATTGTTGCGCTGTACTGCCCTCTGTTGGATATATCATTGACCCACACACCTTAAAAACTCATTCTGTGTACAGATTGCTGGACTTAACAAGGTAATTTGCATGATGAACAGAATGTGCACACAATGCACCTATTTAAACAATAATCAGCACTGATGGAAGGCAGATTGTTTACACTTACACTTTACACACACTTACACACAAATGAAGTGTGTTTTCCAAGGTATGTTAAAAAATATCCCACAGTGCAGAAACTTGGTTAATATCGTTTATTCTTTCTGTTCACATGATTGTCTTGTATAAAGTTTTAATTGAGAGGATAAAGGGTGTTGTCGTAAACCTGAGGGGCTAGAGTGGTTTCAGATCATGACGAATGTGGGGAGAGACCTGACAGTTTTAGCAGTGTGCAATAACTGAAGATTTGATTTATTTGTCCAATAACATTCACAAAATGTTAGAACAATACAATAAAAATCACTTTTAAGTTACTTAAGTGGTTTATCTGACTGCTTACATATACTCTTATGAGAACTTAACACTATTCTGAATTATTTCTCAGATGCAGAAATCAAAGGAGATGTGTTTAAGGACAAAGGCTTTTTGGGCTCTGGTCACATACTAAACAATAAAACACATACAAATAGTTTTTTATATGTTTTGTCACTGATCTCAAGAATGTTTCAATACAAATGTTGAAAAAGAACTTTAACCTTTCTCAGGAATTAAATCTGAATTTGTCATCATACCCAGTCTTAGCAGTAGAAGTGTGGTTTTCCTCTCTTAAAGGCAAAAACACACCAATGTCCCTCGCTGTCTTAAAAGTATGGTTTACAAAATTAGCATTTTGTCTCAAAGACAAAGACAAAAACATGACAATATTGCATCTAGTCCTAAAAAAAAAAAAAAAAAAATGTTGCACAAAGTCTTAAGACACAAAAATGTTCTGGTTTTTAAGATAAAAATCAGAACTAGACATGAGGACATTTCCTGAAGGAAACACAGTCCCGTGTGTTTGCCTCTTGCCACTTGTGACTAGGTGCAATGTAAATGCAAAAAATAGTACCAAAGAAGGACTGTTTATAAATAAAGCATATATTTTGATGACAGTTATGTTGTTCCACATTTCATTTATATGCAAGTTATTTATTACAAAAATGTTTATAACACCTATAACTGTGCAACAGCACAAGAAAGAGAAAAAATATGGATCAGCTGAATTATTGATAGTATTTTTCAACACGTAACTTTTCAAATGACATTAGATTAATGGCAGAATTTGTAATTTGCATGAAACATTTTGAAAAGGTTAATGTAATGCTGAAAATATGTGAATTCATAAAATCAATTAATTCTTGAATGTTCAGTAGTCATGTTTACAGTGAAAAGTGCCTATCACACTGCACTGCGCGGCATGCAAGCACACGGGTAATAATTACAATCCTGGACCAGGTCTTGAAGGTAAAAACACCTGCAACTCATCCAGTTTTAAAAGTAAAAACATACAAACAGCACACCTGGGTTTAAAGATGAAAACACTCAGTCTTAAAGGTAAAACTACACTCATGGTCACAAGTTTTGGGAATGATGGAATTTTTGCTTTGTTGTTTTTGTTTGTTTGTGTTATAATCACATGTCTGAGGTACACTGAAGAACAATTAGGAGCATTATATTGATTTCCATTGTTCCATCTGGTCGTAGCTGGTCTAATGTGTTCCATCAGTTCCACGTCACTGCATAACTCAGGGAAAAACATTTTAGAGATTCAGCATCACAGTGTTTAACATGAAGAACTGACAAGAGGACAGATGAAATTAACCCAAATGCATGTTTATTGAAGTCAACAACTGAACTGTTTTTAACAAAAAAGAAAACCAAAATAAGAACAAATACTCTATGAATATAATAGCCAACAGATGCAAACCCACCACAGCATGCGGTCGGGTCTTGCCTCGATGACATCATCATCAGCCATAGTACAAATGAACATACATGACAGCACTACTCTCATGTGATATGGATATTTATTCCAAAGGAAGACTTATCATCCAACAAAAAACAAAAACAAAAACAAAAAAAGCTAAACAAAAATGCGGGTTTAATCACTAAAATTTGTCGTGAATGAAACACACATAAATAGTGTCTCCGGAGTCGGTTTGGGTCATTTACACACACCTCACACTCAAACAGACATACACACATATGTACAAATACACCATAATCACAGACATCATGCCTGCCGTGCATATCTGGATATGTGTGGATGTGTTTGCACTCAAAGTGTGTGTGTAAGTGTGTATGGGTGTGTTTGTAAGAGTATCCATTAAAGGCAACACTATATACATGAAATTATATAAAAATGGCAGAAACTGACCAAAATAATAAAAACTAAAGTTCAAAACTTCAAGTTTTGGAATATCTAATTATTAAAAAAAAAAAAAAGAGGAGGTAAGAAAGAAATGATCAATTTAATTCAAAGAAATAGGTTTAAAATTATGCACACCTTTCACAAAACATAATTTAAAAATCAATTTGTTTATACTACAAAAGAGTGGAGATGAGTGGCAGGTAGTGTGCGACTGCCGAAGAAGAGATGGTTTCGAGTCAAGTGGTGGGCAGGACAGCTCGGTCGGACTGAAGCGGGAAAAGAAAAGCTGCTGTTGGCTGCTGCTGGCATCTGGTGACAGCTAATCATTACTGCACTGATGCGATGAATTTGGAATTTCAACGCCACTGTACCTCGACATCACTCTATAACGTAGTGGTTGTCGGGGGAAAGGATTAAAAAAAAAAAAAAAAAAGCAGATTGAGTCCTACTTCATCTAGCAGCAGTTGGCTCTGAGTCATCCCGAGGACCGCAGTGCTGAAGAGGTGCATTGTGGGTTTAACTGGGACATGACCTGTGTTTGCAGATCAGAGGACCATCGACAGGTCAGGGAAACTATTGTCTCATGAGATGAGCTTGTCGGCACTTTTCATCTTTCATCATTCAACACTTTCTACACTTCCTGTTTCTCATGCAAGCTACATGCTAGCACATTAACTAAGACGAAGGACAGGACGATAAATTACAGGCAATTACAGGTCCATTAGTTTGTACAGACACTACACTTTTTTAAGTAGTATTAGGCAGGTAGGTTATTCCTTTCTCCATACAAAATTAGACTGGGATTAAATACAAAACAAAGGTAACTCTTCAAAATAAAAGCAGACAAGCTCTATGAGACAAAGCCCTTCCTCTGGTCTGCAAACACAACTGTAAAAGCTGAACAGTGTCACGGAGCAAATATGGGATAAACAGTGTTTTAAACTCTTCAGATGATCATATCACTGTGTTTAAAGGTGTACGTCTAAACACTCTTAAACATAATCAAAACACTTTTTAAGCCAAGTTTACTTCAGCGTCAGTAGAATGCTGCTAAACCCAAAGTTAGCGTCACCCCAGTTCCCTCACCAAAAAGCCAGCTTTGTTTTTACATTGTTACAAAAAAAAAAAAGTCACCATGGAAAGAAAATTCGAATATCATTGCAAATGAAAAGCATGTTTGAGTTTCAAGTGTTAAAGCAATAGCTACAAGCAAAAGGCTAATGTTAGGCTGTTAATGTTAGCATTTGACTTGTAGAACTTGTCGCCTACTTTGATTTCACACATGTACCTCCTTTGTAAAAATGTTTCCTGTTAATTTGCAAGAGCACAGTTGTAATAGTGGATTTGGTAGGTACTTTCCATGTCTGTTTATGATGTTCAACAACCTCTTGTTAGCTAAAACATTTTTTAAAACAAGCTTCAAATTTTGCAGTATTTAGTTGCATATACATTGTCGGCCCAAACAGCCTATGGACCACAGACCTTACTTAAGAAATGTAACTAAAAACCCACTGACTTTGAGATCAGGGAACCGTGAAGTGCTACATCACTTCCAGGTTTAAAGACTTGTTTCTGCAGTACTCCATGAAGCAAAACCCAAATTGTGACTAAGAGTTCTTGTAAGAAAATAAACACAACTGACCCTGGTTTAGGTCAAGATGTTACCCTTTGTAGTATAGCTAGCTTATAGACAAACTAAGTAGGTTACTTGCTTTCAAAGTAGCCTGCTAGGCAGCAGTTTACATCAATGCGGGGAAAGGTATGAAAAGCACAATCCCTGAACATTCCCAAAAAGAAAAAGTGTACAAAACTATCACAGACATAACTGTCTACGGGTAGGACAACAGCAAATGGATTCCTCTCTCAGTCACTTTGAAAAAGTGCTGCAGAGAGCCATGAGCACATGCTGGCAAACCTAGAGATGCTACTTCTACTGTATCTCTACATGGACTCCTGAATGAGCGACAGAAACCAGCAAGGAGGGTCGGACATCGATTAGAGAGGGAGGGGGAGGAACGGGAAGGAAGGAGTGATGAGGAAAGCAAAGGAGAGATGGGGTGAAGGTGGATCAGGACGCAGACGGGATGATTGATTAAAGAATGAAAAGAAATGTAAGGGCGGCGCAGAGGAGGGAAAAAAGATGAGGACGTTTAGGTTCCTAAATGACTTTCTTCAGTGGTAGTCCGGCCCAGACTCCAGCTCGGCAGGCTGCCCGCCCTGGCATGCGTACAGTCTGGAGCCCAGAGCCTCTTAGTTAGATTGCAATCAATTTCCACGACCGGGCCAAGTGGAGCTTGGCCGTGCCAAAGTGAACTCCCAACCTTAATAAAACACTGTTCATTTATGGGAACCTTTTGCTAAGCTGGCGAATGATTTAAACTTGCAATAACACGCACAGAAAAAGAAACAATAACAGAAAGGTTTTTTGTTTTTTTTTTTGCCAGGAAGTTTGTCATAATGTATGTAGGCAATCGTGTTTGGCCCTGAAGTGGAAAGCACGCAAGCATTTTCACCTCCCCTGAAGCAGCGACTCAGCCAGCCTCTTACACAAAGTCATGATGTCACTGCTCAGTGAATTTAGCGCCAGGTAGATTCGCCACGATAAGCAGTCTGCTGAAGGGGGTGAAACAGTGGAGCAGGGGCCGAGTGGACAGAAGACCACAGTGGTCTACACACAACACAACAGGGGCTGTTTCGTCATGACCACGCCAAACACTTTGACACCTTCAAAGCCATGTCTGACTGAGGTTCTGCTACAGTTAAGTGTTTGGGAGCAGAGGGCAGACAAAAACACAGGGACAGAATGGCACCACTGGACGAGGGGAGAATGGTGGAGGTGACTAAATGAACAGCACCGACACAAAACATAAAGTACAAATCCAAGATTGGATGGATGGACTCCTGGACTGACAACCTGACGCACACTGTAAACTGTTAACACTGACGGTATAACACACCGAGACACTGAGGAGAGAGAAAATCTCTCAGAAGTCCCCCAAAAAGGAAAAAAAAATAGACTAAAGAAAGAAAAGGAATAAAACGTTCCTCATACAAATATTTGCAGTTAAGGTTAGTGTTCATCGCAACATCATTATTTTTATATTTTTTCTCCAGATATTGATATTTTCGACTCTGCATTTCCACGCATGTAATAAAAACAGGCAGGCTTTTTTTGAGTATATAAGTTACTGTAATGCAGTAACGGACTGTATGAGATTCAGGAGAGAGGGACAGAAGAAGAAAAGACAGAAGATAGTAAGAGGACCGAGAGAAAGAGACTAGTGTATTTACAGCACACCAAACATTTTCTGTCAAGTAAAAAGAATGCTATATAATTCTATATATATATTTATATATATTTATATATGTATATTAGAGCCCGTTGGCTTGATAGCACAAGGCGGGAATGCTATTTTTGCATGTTATGTGGTGCTGCATGATGGGAAATTCAACCAGGGCTTTGTGAGAATGCAGGAAGGTTTGATGGCATACAAAAACATGTCAGAGTGTGAAAGGGAGATTATCTTTGTCAGTACTAATGTGCCATAGATGGATTTCTCTGTTTGCAGTGGGATACTGGAGAGAATGGAGGGCAGGGGGAAAAAAAGGGAGAAAAAGACGAGAGCTGGTTTGGTTTTCAATGCGAACAGAGACAGGTTGGTTGAAGTTGAATATCTGCTCTAGATGCCGGAATGTGAATTACAATTTTGCTATTTGAGGTGTCTGACAGTTAGTAATGTGTGTTAATGTGTCATTCAGAAATAAATCAGAGTTTAGTAGGAGCCCGTGTTTGTTATTCTGAGCGTCTACAAGCATTCAAGTCAGTATGAGAAGAGTTTTCCTCCAAACCGGTTGTATATGTTAGCTCGTACATATGCTTGTGTGTGTGTTTAAGTGTGTAACTTCAGTTCGTCCATGTGTCAGTGCAAAATCTTACTTCCCTGTATTAATGCAAAGAGGGTAGTACCAGGTGAAGCTTAACGCATCGCTGTATCCTGCCCACAGTTCTTTTGCTTCCACTTTACCTCCCTTTTCCCCTCCCATCATCATCATCAGCATCATCATCACTATCCTCACCATCATCATCATCATCACCACCATCATCATCTCTCCAACCGAGTGAAGAACTGAAGCACTGTGAAAACAAATGGAGGTTTTTTTTTTTTTTTAAACTTCACTCCTCTCTCCTCTATTCAATGTCCTCCAACTTTTCTTCATCCTCCGCCTCTGCCTCCTGCTCCTCCTCCTCCTCCTCCTCCCATTCCTTTCCTCCACCTCTGGCGTCCTCTGTCTAGATGAAGTACTCTTTCTTGTCCTCTGCTCCGGAGTGGCCTCCTTCTGCGTTGATGATGGCTGTGTCGGCGTCAGGGGCGTCGTCCGAGCCCTTGGCTTCATGGGTCAGATACGTTCCTGCGCAAAGCGAAGAAAAAAAAAAGAGAAAAAAGGAAGCCAGAAAGAGAGCAAAGAGGAAGAAAAATAAGATTGCTGAGGCAGTAAAAGTCATAACACTGCAACTGTAAGATGACAAAAGGCCAGCAGGACAGACTTTTACAGCAGTGGAGAGGCAAGATGTTCCGATTTGATGTCTAAATGATTACTTCAGGTGTTTTTGCAGCTTTTTTCTTTGGTTTTACTGTGCTTGAATTATTATGTAGTAAAGTTTTTCTTAGCTGGAAACACAAGACACTAAAAAGTCCTGCGAATAACCAATAAAAAGTTACCATTTTTATCTGGCGCCACACAGGATTTTCCTTTAGGGGGTTTTTATGTGGAAGCTACAATGGAGCAGATTTAAGGCACTGACCCATTCAGTGTGGTCCTCAGCAGGTCAAAACACTGACTCTGATTACAAGCTTAGGTTACAGGCCTCTCTTCAGCCTTCCTCTGTCATTAGTGTAGAAATAAAAAAACTAAATAAAATGAAGGTTTTAAAACTGGATCACTTTGTAATTTTTTTTTACTTTTTATTTTAAAAATTGAAAACACTTTTACAGGACAGTAACAACAAAAAGAGAGCACAAAACAACAACAGGGGGATGCTGTTCCTCTTGCACTCGTATGCTTTTCTGCATCAGATCTGGAAACAAGAATTAGTGTCCTTGAATATGGTCCATTTCTCCCATTTTCGATTTAAAGTTCCCACCTTAATCCTCAGATGAAACATTAATTTTTCCGTGGTATATATTTCCTCTATAATGTCCAGCCATTTCTGTGACGGTCACTTTTTAACCAGTTCCTTGTGACAACTTTTTTGCAGGCAAGAATTAATATTTTAAATAAGTAAGCATCTTCTCTTTTAATTCCATCATCACGTATTAGACCCAGGTAGATAGTCTGAGGGTCGATTGGAATTTTATAATTTAAAATGTCCTCCACTGTCTGAACAATACTGTTCCAAAACATTTGCATTTTTACGCATGTCCAAAAGATATGAGTGGTTGGTATTCATGTGGCCACCCCCTCTCCAGCATTGCTGCTGTTTTCCTAATTGTTTACTTTTTATGTTTGGTGTAATAAAAAAAAACGAATGAGGTTTTTCCAGCTAAATACTCGCCAGCTCACTTTGTAAATAGTATTTTTGGTGCATCAGATTTAACCCCTTACTGCCTAAATGTATTTACAGTTATAGTTAGAAAAAAATAATAATTATTTGCGTTGTTGCTGTCAAGAAGATAACAGTAGTGATATTAGGCATAATTATCATATTTGTCATAATAGTAATTAAACAAATTATCTGTTCTCAGGTATGTTGATTATTTTATTGATACTGCTATTGATCAGTTCCTCCAGTCGAAAATCCAAACAAAACAAAAATGATCAAAAATGAGTAGAAGGTACTGAAGTTCAAAACATCAAAACATCAGGGATCATAACCAGGTATCATATGTACATTCGCAAAGAGTGTTGAACAGCACAGTGGAATACTGAGGCAAAAAGGCTACAAGGGGTTAATTGTAATCAAAGGTTAGAGTTTCAAAGATAAATTTAACTATAATAAGGCTAAATTTTAGTATGTTTTTTTGAGTTTGATGCAACATAATATAAAGCTATGGTATAAATTAATTAGGTAACAAACATAATCCTAGTTGGTGTGATGCTGCATAAACCATAGACCAGCTACCATTAGTTTACTCAGAGTTTTCAGTGGGTTTACAATGTCGTTGTCAACCAGTCAAGTTTAATTAGCTGAGACGTGTGATCACTCATTTTTCACTATATGACCTTGGTATGAACTTCAGTCATGACGTCAAGAATAAGAACAAGAACTCCTAATGAAAGGCGTGATGAAAAACTGGAATAGACAGCATCGGCTGTATGTGAGCCTGTCTGAAGCCAGAAGGTGATGGATGAGGGTGGCTCCAAGATACCATCTCAGAACAATAACATTATAGAAAGGCTTTTAACCCATAAAGACCCAGCGCTACTTTGGTGGAAATTATCAAATAAATTTTTCTCTCTATTTAATCTTTCTTAAGTCATTCATCACCATTTAATATAATGCTATCCTCTGTATTTAGCGTGTTTTCAGTGTAAATGAGCTATTTTCTGTTATTTAATCCCTTGATCATGCCGATGTTCATTAAAGCTCAGAGTAAATTCAAAGGTTATTAAGTCAGAAATAGAGAAAACTGAAGAAATAGTGACATTTTCAAAAAATATATCAATAACTTAACATAAACCCAGTGTGTCCATCTACTGTCATTGATCCAACTCCATGGGTTTTACTGGTGAATCAATGTTGTAGAAGATGATGGTGTTTTCACAGTAACTACGGAGCCTCTGAACGTCTAAATGGGTCATATCTGATGACCATGAAAAGACGAACTGTATTTTACCCCAATTATTTACATGCATTGATAGGATTAGTGGATCAACACGCATTAAACATTTTAGATCAGTAGATGGTTTTTGGAGCCAGTGGGTGTTTGGGTCTTTATGGGTTAATATAGTTATCACCAAACTTGTATCATGTAGCTGATTAGATCAGCCACACACAGAGTCAGTACTTGCAGCACCCTGAGTCTGTGAACATCATTCCAATCTGTTGCGTTCAATATTCTGGACCAGCTGGAAACACCTGAGCTGAAGTTCTAATGGTAACAAAGGGCAGGTGTTATTCAGCTGCACCACATGGGAGTTGAAACGTGTCTCAATTATCTAGTCAATTTTCAATGATTCCTCTCGAAGTAAAAGAGATTTGCACTCATTTAAGAGATGAGAGGATGATTTTGGACCATGAATAAGACTGAACAGAGGAAGAAAGTAACGCTATTTGCTGCCTCCCACTCTTAGGCTACGTTCAGACAGCAGGTCTTAATGCACAATTCAGATTTTGGTGAAATACAATTTTTTGTGAGCTCGTTCATATTACACATTACATGTGACTTCTATCAGTTTTGAGTATGAACTGAATGCGGCCTTGAAGTGACCCACATGCACAAAAGAGGTCCTGATGTAACACATGCAGGCACACACTGTGTTTATGGAAGCAAGTATCTTTTTCCCACCGCTCCTCCTCCTGGGACGCAGAACTGTGATGTTTGTCGCATTTCAGTGATGTAAAGGTTAGATAAATGCAACCTGACCATTCAGACTGAAGTCGCATTGCAAAATATCAGATCCGTATCGGATTTAGGACTATATATGAAAGTGGTCTGGGTCAGATTTGAAAGAATCGGATTTGTGTTGTTCAAACTGTCTTAAAGAGATCAGATACAGGTCACATATGGGCAAAAAAAATTGGATTTAGGCCACATTTGCCTGCAGTCTGAACGTAGCCTTAGAGCTCAACACTCAGCTGAAAAATATTATGGCCAGGAAGCAATTAAGTTTTCAGTGAAGGATAGAAAGAAACACCCATCACAGAAATAAGCTGATTGATTTCTTCTCATTATTGATTCAGATACATTTTGTAAATTTATTGCTACTTCCGGACTGTTACAGCTAAGTCGCATGTTGTGGACATTTCTGAAGGTGACTCTCAAAGACCTAGAGCTATTTTTGTGGTGACTTCTGATGTTCCTCCATATTTATCCTTTCCTAAGTGATTTCTAACCATTTATTTTAATATTATTTTCTGTATTTAACAGTTTTAAGTAAAAACTATGTATTTTCATATTTTATTGATTATGTGGATGTTCATGAAAACTCAGAGTAAATTAAAAGGCCATTATATATGGTGTCCCAAAAAATTTGACATCATTTCATCACCTAATAATTTGTTTAAAATGTGTTTGCTCTTTTTGCTCAAAAAAGTGTACTCATTTTTATTGTTGTGCTTTCAGAAATAGACATGCCGTTTACTGCAACAGAAAAGGCGTTCTGTGTAGTGAAGTACGCCCAAACTCAGACAAATGTAAATGTGCAATGTGAATTTGTTCAAAAAGTTTATAAACAAGCACCAACAGGAAAGGAGATTTGGACGTGGCATAAGAAGTTTCCAGAGGAAGGCTGTTTGTGTCAGAAAAAAGGACTCCACTACCGACTGGATGTGTGCTGCGTCACAAGCAGCGCACACATTGAACATTTGGAAAAACTTTGGAACATTGTTAAATTACCATCCCCCAGAATGTTTCATTTGAAATTTGTAGAATAAAAGATTTTACGTCCAAAATCAATCAGTATCAGGATATCAGATATCAATCTATTAAGTATCATTTCTCCTGACCATGTAGTCACTCCGATATGGATATCTCAAATGATGTCAATTTTTTAGTGACACCCTGTATAAAAGTAAAGAAAACCGAGGAAAAAGTTCCTTTTTCTGCAAAATATATTAGTTGAACATAAAAACAAGTATCACACATTGTGGGTTTTACTGGTGAATCAGTGTTGCAGAAATATCTGCTGCATATCTGATGCTGCTGAAAATTTGAAAAACTGCATATTGTCTGAATTATTTCAATGTATTGAAATAATTAGTGGATCAAATATTAAACATTTTAGGTCAGTAGATGCTTGTGGTCACCAAACTTAAATATACAGACTTGGGGCCTGATTTACCAAAGGTTTGCGCGTGTAAAAATGTGCACAAACTTGACTGCACACGCAAAAACACATTGTGGCTTATCTACTAACAGGACGCACCGAGGGGTTCTGCCAGGACATGCAAAATTATTGGGAGGAGTAGATGCAAATATTTATTTAGCACATGCAGCGGGATTTACCAAACCTGAAATTGATTGCAGTGGCTGATTTTGCATCTATATTTAGCGCGTCTGAAAGGCAGGTTTTAACTGGCACAGCTTCGTGCAAAACTGGCTGCAGCTGTTATGGCGAAGAGACGGCCTAGGCCCAACCAAAGGAAACGCAGAGAACCAATCTGTTCTGATCACATTAACATTTTTGGAATACGGAAGAATAAAAATAAATAAAAACTGAGACATATGTACCCCCCCACACACACTTTAGGCCAGGACCTGACTTCTGAGAGGCGTCTCTCTTTCTCTCTGTCTGTTTCTCGCAGAGGAGACCGAGCAGGACAAGTTCTAGCACTGCACACACACACGCACACACACACACACACACACACACACACACACACACACACACACACACAAACAGCTCTGTCCACAGTGTTGTGACTGGACTCCTGAACCGTCTATATAAGCACTGATGCGGAGGGTTTTTTGTTTTCATGCCCATGGGCTTAAAAGTTTTCATTCACCATACAGAGGGACATACAGAGAGAAGCTATTTATTTCAGTAATAACACTTCACCGCTGACAAACAACAACAGAGAAATACTGATCCACCCCTCTGTGTGGAAAAAGAGCAACTTCATATTCATGAGTGCTGGTATATCCCAGAGCAGTTTTTATTACAGCGTACTGTCTCCATGACGACAACCAGTAGCGCATGCAAAATCCACATTTAAACAGGGTGGTCTCTAAAACTTTGCGCCTGTCGTCATTTGTGCAGCCAATCTTAGTTGATCACCGGTGACATGCAAATCAATAGAGAGCGAGAGCAAGCACATTTGCGCCCGTTATTTGCAATCTTAGTAAATCAGGCCCTTGGACTTTACTATGACACCTGTAAAAACAGGTTGAAAATGAATACTGTTAGGAATAGGAAAATAACTACTTCACTGCAACTGATTCAGTAAAAGTCGCAAACATTAAAATTCTAATTTCGAATAAGATTCTATCAGACAACTTAAAAAATGCATTTCATCTTAAAACTGCATGTGTGAAGCTAAATCATTGCTGACATCAGGAAATCTGTTGTATAGAAACATTCACACGCTTCATTTTCTCAATCGGTTTTGAGAGCAAAATAAGTGAGGTTTATCCCTGGATTTCATATTTAGACCGAAGTGTATTTGCATTTGTGTTTGTCTCGACATCAGTATGCATATGCATTTGTACACCAGAGATTCTGTCCTGGTACAGAAATATTCATATTTAAACAATTGTATCTCAGTGTACACTCATGCATGCATGCATGAGGACATGCTAATGTATGTGTGTGTGTGTGTGTGTGTGCGTGTGTGTGTGTGTGTGTGTGTGTGTGTGTGTGTGTGTGTTAGCAGGTGACCTTTGTGTCTGATGAGGTATCTGCCAAGGACGATGAGGAGGCAGAGGAGGATGAAGACGATAACAGCCACGACACCTCCTATCACAGCGTGGTCCCCCCCTGAAGTGGTCGACATGGCTGTGGGGTCTGCAGGAGGATGGAAGAGGGAAGACGAAAGGTGAAGAGAGGACACAAGGAAAGGAAATGAAAGGAAAGGAAAAGAAAGGAAAGGAAAGGGAGAAAAATAAGAAAAGAAGGGGAGAATAAGAGGAAAGGAAAAGAGAGGAAAGTATTAAGAATAAACAAGAGGAAAGGAGAGACGAGGGAAAGAAAGAGAGAAAGGAGTAGAGCGATGTCATGACAAAGATGAAGAAATGTGAAGGAAGTAGAAGATGAATAAGAAAGAAAGTGAAAGAAAAGTGGCAGAAAAAGAGGAAGAGACCATGAAAAATAAGGAGAGAGAGAGAGAAGGAGGAGGAGGATGCATAATGGTTGAAACAGGAGACGGATGATGAAAGACAGCAGAAACAGAGAGAGAGAGAGAAAATAATGGGGAGAGTGACAGAGAGAAGATAGAAAGAAAAGAATAGGAGCAGAAGAGTGGGGAGACATGTCAATAGATAATACCCAGACACGGTAGAAAACTTAAGAAGACAAAGACAAAGGAATGTGAATAAAGCCAGGCGAAAGAAAAGAGACCACCGTGCCCCCCACCCCCACACACCCCCCATTACCAACTGGTCATGACTAACACACAGCAGGATTGTGTGCGTTAGTCTCACAAACTGCTTTTAAAGTGACGTTGTGTGAATACCGGCTGTTGGTGTCGGCGGAGTCTCTTCCCCCTCAGCTGATGGGATTTTCGTCTCTTGTCACGACTTAACTGAAGGTTAACATTTACGCTCTTCACCTTGTCGAGAACAAAGCTGGATTACCAACCCCATTACCGACCAAGTGCCCCGCGTGTCCGCTGATACGTGATCAATTCAATCAATCACAGTTTAAATTAGGATTAAAATGGACTACACGTGCACAGCGGCAGCTCATTAGATCATTGAGGTGATGCCCTTTTTTAACTGACAGTTCAACAATTGTACAAACCAGTCTTATTAAAATAGAATATTAAATATTACACTATACTAAATGTTACACTGACAGATTCTTAATAATATCGAACATGTATAGAAATATATTCAAGTGCATTTCAAGAAGATTTCTACATTCCATCAGATGTGTCCACTATACTTGCACTGTAGTCTGAATCATGTAATTCTGTGAGGCTACAGTGACCTTGACCTTTGACCTTCAGTTAAACCCTAAGTCCAGGTTAGTGATTGCAGCAAATTTCAACATATTCTGTGAAGACACAGTGTTTTAGACTGACAGACCAATGGATGTGGTTACAAGAATAAATATCAAAGGTCCAGTGTGTAAGATTTGAGCACAATTACATTAAAATTGTTTGTTTGTTGGCAGCTGTTGATTTGTTGGCATTAGCGTGCTTTATTCAATAATAATATTTTACACTACAGCTTCGTAATAACATGATAATAGAAGAGTTAATAATTAATACTAGAGTTGTCAAAATTAACACATTAACGCAGATAAATCCATCATCATGATTAATCTGATTAAAAATTTTAATGCCCTTAATCAATCTGCAGTGCAGAATGACTTTGAATGTGTCTGACAACGTATTTGGGTCAATTTGTCCAGGTAGAGTTAGCATTGTGCATGCGCAAAAGGTCAGTTGAACCATTAGTGACAGGCAGCAGAACCAACCCATAAAGATGGAAGACGCTAAACAGCTCATTGGCCTCTGGATGGAAATATGAGGACAAAAAAAAAAAAACAAGATGGAACAGTTGTTTCGAGTTGTTTTGTTGAAACTGTTGAAGGTGTCTAATAAACACGTTAAACGCATATATATTCCCTTCTTTCTTGAGTCTGGTTGCTCATGTAAAATGAAATGCAATTAATATAGACTTAAAATGAATATTTAATTGTGATTAATCAAAATTAATCCACAGCAACCCTGTGATTAATCTGATTAAAAATGCTTATCATTTGACGGCACTAATTTATATGCACTCCACTAATTTCCATGTCATAAGCATGTTCCTTCATTATTATCCATCATTTTGGGCTTGTAATTTTTTTAAATCTACATTTCAGCCTGATATAACCATTGTTAATACCAAGCTAATTACAAAACATTACATACCGATTGTCTCTGTGTCACTTAACAACAACCCTGTTATTAACAAACTGTAATGTAAAGTACTGTCATCATATTCAAGTGGTAGCAATTTAAAAAAAAACAAAACAAAACAAAAACATACAATGTCCTTTGGTCTGAATAGTTTCCCTTTTTTTATGAAATGCAAGTTTTTCACCCAACAGCTGAGATTCAACCACTTCAGCCACTTCAGCAACGTGTCCCTCAGCGGAGAAAGAAGAGGCGATCTATGCAGAAATGATTCCATACATCATTTATTTCGCCTGACTTTTCGGTCCGGATCAAATGCTGGGTGGCAACGCAATAGTCACTTTTGAAAGGCACAAAGCAAAAGCAGCACTTCTGGTAAAATGTGAAAAACAAGTTAAATAACAGAAAATAGAGGAATTTGAAAAGGTGGTGGTAAAAAAAAGAGACTGACTTGAACTTGGTCAGTGTAGAAGGGAAGTACATGACCAATCAGACGAAATAAAAGTAAAGGCCCATTTATGCTCACTTTATGTTTAAAACCTTGTCAAGCATAACTGCCTTTATACTTCCAGGCGTCCACTGCGTTGGACTGAGTGTCTGGTGATCACTCCACGAGAGGGCGCTGCTGTGAATTAATGTACTGACCAAATACCAAGCAGAAGAAGAAGAAAAAGAAGAAGGTCAGTAATAACAAACATGGCGATGACAGTAGAGGTTTCTGAAAAGTTCTGCCATTTCTGGAAATTATTCTCTTCAAATCTCAACACTGCCCCCTGTGGTTTGCAGCGGTACTGCTCCATTTCCTCCGTTTGGGTTCATGTCCACAGACAGAGCCACATACGCATGCATATTTAACACTGAGCATAAATGGGCCTTTAGTGTTCACACCCAATCAGAAGACAAGAAGGAGAGATAAAGGCACTGACAATGAAGACGTCGGCAGAAAACTGAATGTGAAGGAAGCAGGAGTTGTGTACATTATAAACAGCAGGGAGACCAAACGACGTGGTGAACGGCCAATTTCAGAGGGTCCAATTCAGCCAGTTAGAAAACTGAAGGGGCATGACGACAGCCAACCAGAGGGGAGGAGGTGGA
>JAPQRP010000011.1:27012919-27025279 GCA_037367295.1 Apogon hyalosoma | reverse complement strand
CCTATAAAAAGAAGTTAAAAAAAATGAATACAAGATATTTTTGCTTGAATTAAGCAAAAAAAAAAAAAAATAATCTGGTGAGCTCGCTGCTCACATTGTATGTAGGTTCGTCTGGAACGGACTCCACCACATCCGGACGCCCTGAGGTGAAGAGGGACGAGAAGACAGGGAGGGGGGGAGAGGAGGGGGTGGGGGAGAAAAAAATACACAGTCAGGAGAAGGAGTCTGCATCTTAACCAGGGACTGATCTGACACAAATACAAGAACCCACAATGCATCACAGTTGAAGACAGACACCGGAGATGAGTCTTACTGTAATGAGGAGGCGGTGGCTTCATGTTGGGGAACTGTACACTGCAGTGGCCCCCATTTGTTCCCATTAAATGAAAAATGTCTTTTCTGTGCAGTTACCTTATGCCCCTGGGTGTTTCGCTCTGCCATCTATCATTATATGCCACATATATGTCCAACAATGCACTTCTGTGTATTTTTACATCAAAGTAATCTTTTTCTCTCCCAGAATTGAGATTTTTTCTGCTGACTCATTCAGTGATATATACACTTTTACTTTATATAATAAAATATGACCCGCTCAACTCTCCCATGCCACAAAACCCACTCTGTGTTTTTCTTTGAGGCATAGCACTAGCATTTAGGTTTGCCAACTTTAATACTAGAAGAATTACATAAATACATTGATTTTGTTCATTGTTATTCATCAAATTTAAAAAGTCTAGGGATTCTTATGGTTTTAAGCATTTTCTGATCCTGTCAAGACTAAATTAATTACTCCAAGCAAAAATATAATGCAACTGAGATATTCATATGAATAAAAATGTTTATTACTGCCTTTCATTTGACTAACTCTACCTCTGAAGGGTCATAGTTTTACAAACATTTATGCACCTCTTCCCAATGAGATTTTATTAAAGGTTTACAAATACTATGTAATAAGATTATTTGTTAGATTTTAAGTAACCACTAAACAGTTGATGACAAAAAGAAGTTTTACATCAATTCAAGCTAAACATTTACTCATCTTTTCTACTAAATCTCAGATCTTGCTCATATCTAGCTGCTTTATTTTGTCCCTTTACTGTTAACACATTAAATCACTAATTCACTAATTAGATACTATTATTCATGAACACTTTATCGCCAGTTGTAAAACACCCACATATCTATTAAAGATTCAATACATAAGATTTCCTTATGCTTGTGAAGTGTACATTGAGTCTGTTTTGTACTGGGAGCTGTTGCTTTTTGTTAATGTTAAAGCTTAAAGGCTTATAAAGAACTTTTATGGTGATTTGTAAATTAAAACTTCTCTACATTCAATCTTTCCTAAGTGATTTATCACCATTTCTTTTATTAGTATCCTTTCCATTTCATATTTTTGTAGACTGCCTTAGTTGTCTACATCTGACAACACTCATTTTAAAATACAGGACTTAAATTGGGTTTTCTGTGAAAATTCCTATGCTCACTCCAAAGTTGTTCATTGTCTATATTCTGCTTCTCAAAAGCAGCAATAGTGTACAACACCAGCTACTGTTAGCTTGAAAACCTGCTGTGTCTGGAGTCTGCTAATGTCAGCTAAAGGCTGGTTTGCTACTCAACAGAGACTTCAACACAAACTTCACAAAAGCACATGATTAAGCATAACTACCACATTCTGAATCTGACAGATTATTATTATTATTATTTTTTTTTTTTTTTATCCATTTTTATGTAATCTTTACTTAACCAGATAAGTTAGTTGAGAACTGATCCTCATTTTCAATAACAACCTGGACATATAGAGACGAACAAAGAATCACTCTCACATTCACACCTATAGGCAATTTAGATTAACTAATCACCTGGTGTTGGAATCAAACTCAGGACCTTCTTATTGTGAGGTGCCAGTGTTAACCACTGCACCACTGTGCTGCAAATAAGCCGTGGTATAAGTCGTGCCAACTTGTACAAGTAAATCACATCACCCTTAACTAATGAGTTACTCAGTGGTATGAGACATCTACACATACCACTGTACTGCTATCCAGGCTACACAACAATCTGATAACATGTGTCAGAGCAACACCTGCAATAATAATGAAGCATCTGCTGATAACATACTGAAAATGTCAAGGCAAACAATCACCAAAGCTTTATGGTATGAATGTGTTAATTTGAAATGCCAAATTAAACCTTTTGAGTATTAGTATGTGTTGCCGGTGGTGAATTGTACAGACTTATTAATGAATCTCACATGAAGCTGGAAGGTATAAATGGAGCAGATGTAGAAGACAAAGGAAGTTCAATAATCAATGAGATCTGAGGTTTAGCAGTAAACGTAAATGTGAGCTCATTCTTTGGCAAACAACAGGTAGCCTCCTTTTTAATAGTGTTGCAACAGCTCATTAATGATTTATAGTGTGCTTACATCCTCATTATGAAGCATTTCTGAATCCTTTATAAAGGGAGTCTCTCCAAATCTCCTCAGTCTTACATCCAGCCCTAACCTGAAGGAACATGACTACCAAGCTCAAAGCTTGTTTATCTGATCACCGTTACATGTTGCCAGTTCAATTAAATTTTTAGCTCCCTTCAGTACCATGAGCCCTCTAATGCAGCATCAGTAAAACTACACACAGCACGCTCATGTTTACTAGCCGGGCCAGTCTGTGATGTTTCATGCTTTGGTGTCCAAAGGGACCAGAGAGGCCAAAGATCTAATGTCCAACATGCTTTGGAGTCGCTTGCTTGCTGTTGCTTAGGAGACAGCTTGCATTACACGATAGTATCTGTCACTGTGGGTGGAGTTTTAGTTCTGGAAATAGACATAGACATAGACAGACTTTATTTGTCATTCAGATACATCAGAATGAGATTTCAATGCAATAGCTCAAGAGGCACAGCAGCAAATAAAACCCTATACACTGTACACCAAATAAAATAAATATGCACATAAAGACTATGTATCAAGTCATAAAAACTAGGATTCAGTAATAAACACTATTATCAGGAAGAAAAACTCTGATCAAAAGAAATATTTTAATACAATCTTCTTCAGACATCTTTTCTTATTCATACTAATAAGTAATAAGTAAAGTAATACTCATAGACAAGAGAAAAAAAAAATTGTGGCCCCTGGGACATTTGGCCCACACTCCCTTTGTTTATAAGCTCAAGCTCATTGTAAGGCCTATAAATTGTGTAAAAACAGTAATGAGTATGGAATGTGCATATTGTGCCACTAAAAAAGTACATAATCTGAGTTTTATGGCTGTGTACAGAACAGCGCAGTTAAATGTCCCTGTTAATTACATACATCTCCTCTATAAAGAATTACAACATTCTGTGGCTTTGTCCCTACTTTTTTTTTCTAATTTATTACATTTTGTTTTCATACACTCTTTAATGCAGGAAGGAAAGTGATAAGAGTAAAATGCTGCTCATCTTATATAGAGGGTATTTTAATACTATAGATGTTAACATGCTGTGTCTGTTCTACGTACAAGCTTTGAATCAGCTTTGACAATGAAGTGACCAAAGCAGTGGCAAACTGAAATATATTTGACCCCGGAATTTAGAAACACTTGCTTTTTTATGGTCAGTATTTCAAGCACTTGTTGCTCTGCATGCAATTTTTCCATAAAGTTGAAAAAATATGTTTATACTCCCCGCGTTAAAAAAAAAAACAAACCCAGACAAGCATTTACGTTACAGACAATAATTTCTGCAAATTAATGATATCACTGTGTGACAGATTAGAGGTTTAAATGTTTGATTTGCATGTGCTCATGTGAAGTTTGTGTCCTTTTTTGACTATTTTGTACTCATTCAGTCATTTGTTAAAGACGGCTGACTCCGCTAAACAAACCAATATGTGTTGCCTTCATCCATGAGGACTTGGCTTGGTTTTTCTGCAGTATTTTTTATATTCACTCCTGAGCTCTTCACCTCCTCAGTTCAGTTCTCCTCTACAACATGAACAGTGTGCAACATAAGCTGCCATTAAATTTGTGAAGTGAAGCGAAGTTAGCTAAAGTCAACAAATGACCTGCTACCAGCACAAAACAGACGAGGAGCGTCAGCAGCTCTATAGACACACAAGGTGAGACATACAGTAGTGGAGACTGTCATCTGGAAATCAGCCTCTATTTAAAAAAAAAAAAAAAAAAGGACTGGGTGGTCAAACTGCGAAAGTGGTTGGAGAATCTTGGAAAATGGACCTGAACCTTATCACTTTTTCTTGCATGGAGTGACATACACCCACAACACACATGCTCCCACAAGCATGAGCGCATGTAGGTCAAGCTCATGAATAACATCCATGCTGAGGAGACAGATAGTGGCAGGGAGGCAGATGGAAAACACACACTCCAACCACACATTTTCCCATCTATCTCACTCATTGTCTCCCTCACAAAACACAAATATTATAGGCCCACTCCTCATTCACCTCCCTCTTCTCCTCCTCTTCCTCCTCCAGAGGACTTTTCAAATACCACAGAATCTAATGACATCTCTCTTTTTATTACCATAACCAGTCCTCTGACCCGTAGAGAAAATTAGTTTACTTTCCAGGTGCATTTCAATAATCCCACGCCACTCAGAGGAGTCCTCTGTCACTGTCTGTCTCTCACTATCTGAGTCTCTCTCTATCACGCTCTGTCTCTCTCTGTCTCTCTCTACATATACTATATAGCCTTTATTAAAGACCATGACTCTCCAGACCAGGCTTGGGAATGAAGAAACCCTGGGTTTGTTTACCCACTGAGCTCTTGTGTACAGTTTTCTGAAATCATACAATTGAGTTTTAATAAGTTTTTCAAGCCCAAGGGGTCATGCAACTGACTCTGCACATTCATTAAGCAAAAAATAACATGCAGTCAGTTTAAGTGGTTTTTCCCAAGACAGCAGTGATGCACATTTGCTCATAATTCACATTTCCTCAGTTCATTATTAGATAATCAGGGTAGATTTGCATGGCAGCCCCTGCAAGCACAGCAGCAAGCAAATGTGACAGTAACAGGTTGGATTACTCACAAACTAATACACTTGTAAGCCTTAAGGCTTGGTGCATCCGATTCTTAAATTATGTTTTTTCATTTTTTAGGCGCACTAATTGTCTTCATTTTATTTGTCAAGATTTTGAGATGTCGGAAATTTTGGAAATGTCGGAAATTACATTAAAATGGAAGTGACTGATATTTCATTTATGGGGTTCAATCATTTAAAAATAACTACGTGGATAATGAAAACAAAAATAGTTCATTATCTTTCCAGAAAATGTCCCAATTACTCGAGACAGTCCACATCAGAAGCATTCAGCATATACGTTCAGATTAAACACTCTTAACATCCAGCAGGTCAGTAGGGTTAAATACAGAAATCAGAAGATGTTCCCTTTCAAGTGAGGTCCAATACATTCATTTTGACCTTTCACCCATAACCGTAACTACAGGGTTAGCATTCCACAAAGAGAGTAGGTGTTAAAAGGTCAAAGCAATCAGACATTAAAACAGACGTCGCACTCAAGCCTCAATGGGATTAAAGTCGGTGAAATTTTGTCAGCCCCGACGGGACCATCTAATTTAGGTTAGTCCTGTTACTGGATTACTGGGTAAACGCAGCTCCTGGGACATAGTGGAGTTCTCTTGCACTTTGTCTCCATCACCCTTAATGTTGCATTGCTCATTGCTCAAGTGAATAGAGGATACATTTTACCCCAGTGTTTACATTTTCTTACCGTTTTTAATTTAACTTCTACATGTCACCTATTATTACTATTCTTTTCACTTTCTTCATTAAATGAATTATTTAACAACTACAGCCACTAGTTACCTTGCAGATAACAATTTTACACACAAGATATGAGGCACAGATTATGTAATGTAAGGTATTTAAAGTTGCAGCCACGCAACTCCCAAAATAACATGATTCACATGGAAATTGCAGACATAAAATGCAGTTACATCTAGGCTGTGATGATGTTATGGTGAAGGTTAGGTTAGGCTGATGCACAAAAATAACTACATTAGTGTTGGTAAAAGTGTCAGCCAAGGGGCTGAACAAACAACTTTTATCCTTGATTGTCCCTAATTAACCTGGATGCACAGCCATTAAAGGTACGTAAACATGGGTCACTTTAGGTCCTGTCACACAGATCAACCCATGTTTTTGTGGTGAGATCAGGCTGTAAAGTCAACACACTGACATGGATCTCTTCTCAGTCATGCATAAGTGTTAAAAACCATGAATCAATGAATGAGCCATGTGTCAAGCGTCACATATTACATGCACTGCTTCACCACTGACTGCACAAAACAAGCTATTTAAACCTTTATCTGCTGTTTGCTATGGACATTATTTGTTTATTGATGTGAAGGTTTATTAAAGACTACTTGATATTCACGGTTCTGTTCCTTATATCTTTTAGCTGCCAAGTAGAACCAGAGACTTAAACTCTTGGCAGCTGAGTTCCATGGCTGGAGTAGCTCCGGGTTAAGCGCCTTCTTCCTTTAGCAATTGGATTATACTGTAGTTGGTGAATACTCTAATGAGAAGTTGTACTCACTCATTCACTTAGTTTCCCAGAATCTTAACTGCTTTGAACTGTTAATTTAGTCTTAAAAAACCTCAGATCATTTACATTCTGTAAATGAGCCCCCAGTATTTTAAGCCTTGCCCTGAATATTTTTCATTGTGAACAAGGGGTGTAGCAAGACATCAGACAGATCCAACAGCAAGGTAGAACTCAGCTTGCAGCATGTGAAGGAGGGGGAGATACAGAGCATCCTTCTGGCTGATCCAACCAGCATCGAGCATCAGTCCGCATGATGTCATCTAGCACTTAACTCAAAGTGGAGGATGCCCCAGATGGAAAACTCCATCAAATCTTGTTCTCCTGGCTTTTTTTTTTTCAGGGTAAATCACTGAGCAAGGGTGGTATGTGATGTGCCAAAATATTAATGACTATAGGTAACTGATATGACTATCAGTAATGCCAACAACTCAGCCTTTATACCTATATTTAAAGGGGTCATATTTTGCAAAACCCACTTTTATTAGTCTGTGGTTCATCTATTTGTGTACTTGGAGTTTGAATTTGAACCCTCCAGGTGCTGCAAAGCTATCTTTATATAAAATCAAGTGGATTTCTACAGCCTGTTTTAATTCCTGCTTAATTTGTGACATTTTATAACTAGCTACATCACAACATTTGGAAATTTAGGGTCAAGAGTTCCAATGAACATTTCTCTAAATATGACATAACTGTTTGTCAGCAGCAGTGGTTGGAGTCCATACTGAAAATATGTCCAAACTTTGAACCGATCACCTAAAATGTTCAGTTGTTGGTTGTATTAAGGAACTCAAGTGGCTGAATGGGACCAAAAGCATGGTCAACAACCTGGAGGGAGTGGGGTCATGTGGATTTAAAGGGCCAGCGCTCAAAACTACCTTTCTCGTGTCATTACTCAGAAATAGGGTTGAAGATGGACCTGTGGAGTTGAAGTAATTACAGTTTATGTAGACCACAGGGAACTGTTTGAAAATGCAGAATTCCATTTTTTTAAAAAGCAAAATATCACTCCTTTAAGATAGATTACACAGATTTGGATATTTATAGGATCACACACATTTTGGGAAACAGGATATGTAGGATTTGGAGTTGAGCTTATGTCTAGGTGGATCAAAAGGTGCGACAAGTGAGAATTTATACACTTTTATTCAATGGAATTATGATGTTAAACTGCACCAGAGATATTTAATAGTGAGTAGTTACATGTCTCAGTCTGGACATTATTTGGGTGATTTTGGTACTTTAGGTGCCTCAAATCAGTGCTAAAATTTTGTATGCCTCAACTTCTACCTTAGTTTTGGTTTAATTTGCTTTAATCCAGCTTTGCCAGGGCCAAAAGGGGCAAAAGACTGGGATGATTCTCCATAAATGTAAGAGAAGAAACGATGAGCAGTGCACAAATCAACTTTAAAAAGGTATAATCTACTGAAACTTCCCCCTCAAAAAGAAAGACATGCCCCAGGCCAATCCAACTCACCCCCTGATGTTTTCAAGAGCTAGAAACACCCTTAATTAGTTAGTTTGAATATAAAAATTTAAAGTTTTGGAATTTGGAATCAACCAGTGTTGAATACTTCCATGAATAAATGTTCTGAAATCATAACTGATATTGTTACTGGTTGTTTGAGGTGTTGAAGTGGTGATAGTGGAGACACAGCCAGGACTATGACAGAATAGATTTTGTTACCCATCATTAGTCTGTTTATCATGTGCAAAAATTACATTTAAATGTGACAATTTCACATGTTCTTCGAGAAACAAGTAGCTCCATTTCAAGTGGTGAATCACATGATGTCACTTTGCTGAATATGCATGAAAAACAAATTGCATTATCTTGTCCCATGAGCAATTTCATTTCACTGATTAAAAAGTATGTTTTCTGTCTATCATTAGATGAAATGACATTAGTTCCATTAACTAAACAATGTACTGAATGCTTGTTTTAAGTTCTTGTCACACACTCGCTTCAGTAGCTTTAAAGGCCCAAACTGGCTGGACACGGTTCCTGCTGCATGGAGCTGTTTGGTGCTCCTAATATGATTATTTTATGGTGTATTGTACGCTTGAGGGGTGAAGCTTCAGCAGCACCAGCATCTCATCTGCATCGCATCACCACCTTGGGGAAAGTTAGTCTCCAGGATGTGCAGATTGCCCACCTTTTTATTCCAGGAATAGGAGGTTTAAAGAAAACTACGTGTGTCCCATGAAATTTTTAGCAGGTGCTGGAGTATATGTGAGGTTAAATATTAAAGACGAAGAAAGCTGCAGACTGACTTAAATACTGGAAAAATATTATTTAATATTAATTTCTATTTTCAATGATTCATAGGGCATTAAAAACTCAACTTTGATGATAGGATATGGTTTTCTAATTTGTATGTTTGTAACATTTCAGCTATTTTTTACTTTTAAGGAATCGTGATGAGGAAGTCAAAATATACATTGAACTTTTGACATCTACTCCCATTTGTGGAATCCTAACCCGATGCTAAGTTTGATTTTTTCAATCCATTGAGACACAGAACTATTTTTTGTGGTGACTTCCAAATGATTTTTTCTCTACATTTAACCATTACCAAGTAATTCCTAATTTCACTGAACACACAATGACAATAAAGGCTATTCTATTCTATTCTATTCTATTCTATTCTATTCTATTCTATTCTATTCTATTCATCACCCTATATTATTATATTATCCTGTGCAGTTTTGCAGTGATATTCAGGTATTTCTTTCTATTTAATTTACTGATCATGTAGCTGTTCATAAAAGTTCAATAAATTCAAAGGTTATTACATCAAAACAGAGAACATTTTCAGCAAAATATATAATTAATTCTACTTAAAAATAAGCATCTACAACCAGTCATCTGTCAAACTACATGGGTTTTATTATTAAGCCAGTGTTGCAGAAGACAATGGTGTTTCCATGTTCACTACAGAGACTATGGATGCATCCCAAAAAGACATATGATACAGTTGAAAAGCTAGAAAACTGTATTTTACCTGAATTATTGGTTCAAACGTTATGAAATATCTTGGGTCTTTGAGGATTAAGGAACATTTCTTAGATACAAAATAGCTAAACATAATTTTCATATTTACATTACATCAGGGGTCTCAAACATGTGGCCCGCGGGTCAAAACCGGCCCGCCAAAAGTTCCAATCTGGCCTGTGGGATGAATTTAAGAAGTGCAAAAATTACACTGAAGATATTAACAATCAAGGGTGTCAGACTCATTTTAGTTCAGGTTCCGCATACAGACCAATATGATCTGAAATAAAATAATAGTATAATAACCTATAAACAATGACAACTTCATTTTTCTAGGTTCAACTGGACTAGTTTTGCTCTTTTGAAGCAAAACTAGTCCAGTTGAACCTCGAAGATCTACCAAGAAGAACAATGACCTGGACAAATGAGAACTTGAATGAGAAATTGTTCTTATTTTAGTTCCCAACTCCAAATTTTTACCAATATTCTGTCTGTTACCACATGTTTGTGTAACAGTGTGTAATGCACATGTAGAAATGACAAGTTGAGACATAATATTGTTAAAACTGTACTTTTTTTTTTTCTTACAAACTTCAGTTTTTTCAGGTTATTCACATGTTTTTTTGTTAAAGGACATTTTGTAAATGTAAATATTTTCATAGTTTAATGTTTTTATTGCACTAAAACAAAGATAAATAGTTGTCATTATTTAGAGGATATGATGCTATTGCTTTAGTGGTCTGGCCCACTTGAGATCCAATTGGGCTGAATCTGGCCCCTGGAAGAAATGAGTTTGACAGCCCTGCATTACATACATACATAACTACAGCCAGAATTCCAGATTTCCTGAATGGAAGCTTTGTTTAGTTAATTTCTCTGATATTAAACATTGGTTCCACTGTTGTGTTTCACACAGACACTTATTGTGATGCAGTTTGATGCTAGTTCCATGTTCAGTTGTTAGTAAGTTGGATCCAAATGTGTTGTAGACTGCAGTACACATATTGTTTATAGATGCCATTGGACTTGTGCGTTATTGTTTACAGATATTTTATATATGTCCTTTTCCTTTTATACTTTTTGTGGTTGTTGTTTCATTTGGTTCTGGAATAAAGGACACGTTGTTTGTCATTTTCAGACACGTGTGTTTCACACTTTTGCTATTTTTTCACCTATCCAAATAATTGTTTAATTGAATCAAACTGAAGAAAATAATCAATAGATTAATCAATTACAAAATTAATTCATATCTGCAGCTCTAGCACCATTACCATTTCTGATAAGATTTATTCAGATGTGATTCTAGTCCTCCGTGACCCAAAACAGAAGCTTCACTTCATATCAGGTCATGGATATTCCTATTTCTTCTTTTGATTTGGACCAAGAGGAGATAGCTGCAGAAAGAAGATGTGTATTATTAAATTCTATTTTTTTCCCTCTGATTTCAGCCCCTGCATATTTAACACTAAAGTCCATGCATGTTTTAAGAGGCACAAAGGGCACATATTAATGAATTCTTATTGGCTTTTTAATTATGTAGATTGATGCTGCATTTTTAATTCAATTATAACAATGTTTATTTTAACACCTTTTTTAAAACCCTAACACCAGCTGTTTGCACATTATAATTTCTGTTTGACACCCAACTCATTATATACATCTGTGCACAGACAACCCCTTGCACCAGTACAAGTGTCCAAATATCTTACTTTGCATAAGAATTAAAAAAGTGTGAGTGTCCCTTAATTGCAAAAGCATTCAAGTGTTCTCACTGACCTGTTTAAGCATGCAGACACTGTAAGATTTATTTGTTTAAGTTATTAATATCATTTTCTCAGACTCATGCTTTGGCTCAAATACTTTCCCAGGAATTCTATTTATAGTGCTCAAGTACCGGAAAATGACATTTAAAAACCAGCAGTGATGTGTTTTTCTAGAAACAGTGCTCAGTCACTGCATATCTATAGACACTTTTAGTTCTTTCACTCAAGAAATATTCACTAATCATTACTGAAGTGTGCCTACTGACATGTATTTTTCAATGTTAACTCACTGTAATGTTTGCCTTTCATTGTGCAGAATGATGCCTGCAGTTTTCACAAATTCATCTGTTGACAAAGGGACAAAGTTCTGGACTTAAAGGGCAGACCTGCCAGTGGGACTTGTGTTTTCACAAATATTTTAAAGCCATTTGAGATCTGGAGTAAAACTTTTAGTGTTGCAGACGTCAAATTTGTGGGTGATGCAGGGGACACATCCTCTTCAATATTTAGTATGTGCACATTTACCCACACCAGTGAAAACATGACAGAAGAAAAAGACTAGTAGAGACAGCTTTTAGGAATCCTTCCATATCTCAGATAACATGTCGTGTGTTTTGAATGTAAAGAAAGATCTGAAAAAAGCCTCCTAAAATACACACAGCATTATAAGTTAGTAATATTTAAGACTGGTGTCCATAGATGCAACATGTACATTTAACCAAGTGTTTTTCAAACTTGGGGTCGGGACCCCACGTGGGGTTGCCTGAAATTTCTGGTAATTGATAAAAATAAAATAAAAAATACTAATAAAAAAATATTTTTTAATGATTCAATATATATTTCATCATAATTAAAACACCACACACTTTTCCTCATAAAAATCAAGCTCAAATAAAATGCAGGATATAATAACTGAGAGGGCATATCTTGATTGACCTGATCATGTGACTTTCAAATGTTCCTTGTGGTGGGTTCCAGATGCTGCAGCTCTTTCATAATTCCTAGTTTGGTTCTTGTTTGTTCAGTAT
>JAPQRP010000011.1:26993131-27003609 GCA_037367295.1 Apogon hyalosoma | reverse complement strand
TGGAATGGTGCATAAAGTCAGGTGCCATGGATCGTGTTCAAACCAATAGTGTCAGAATGGTATATGTTTATACTTCTAATCCAACCACAATCAGATTCACTCTGTCTGAACGGCACCACTTATCTGGATAGTTTATTTTTATTTGAAAGATGACAAGCCGGAATGAAAACAAGCCAAAATGAAATAGGAGTAAAAAGGCTATTTTTAAAACGTAAGGAGTAGAAAGTACAGATAATTGTGCGAAAATATGAGGAGAAGTAAAAAGTTGGCTGAAAAATAATTATAGCATTAAAGTATAGGTAACTAAAATTTCTACATAAAAAAGGTAACAAAGTATTTGTACTTCATTACTTGACCACTCTGATAATGGAACAGGACTCTGGACTTTTTTGTGTGTGTGTTTTTTAGTTTATTGAAGTCTGCATATTACCTGCAGCCAATCACAGTCAGCACCTAGACATTTTAGTCCAACCCAGAGGGGAACTGGTGTGGTTTGCTGGTGGAGATGTGTTACCCCCATCCCCATTCAACCATCGTAGGAAACACAACACAACAACAGTTTGAGGGGTTTAGTGATTTTTACCTTCTTGTTTGTACAGAGACACCTTTTAGATATCTGTCATATCATGGGAACAGAAGTTTGGGATGCATGAAGAACTCAGTCTCCATTACATTTTAAAACACAATATCTCAGAGATCGTTTTGGCAGACATGAAAAAATGCCACAAAATTAGCATTCGCAGAACCACATATAGTCTGTCAAGTCAAAACATTTGTCCAGTTCTAGTGTTGTTTGTCTGCCAGTAGCTAAAGCTTTGCATGTCTTTGTCAGATGGTGCCACTAGGCAGTTTAGTAATTGATTCAGTTTTACTGGTTTACTGTAACTCGCTGTTAAAATGGGGCTCTCCAGTGCTGAGGAAAGAAAAACATGATATTTCACTAGCCCTGATTGGTACAATCTCTACTTATCAGCAGTGTTGGGAGTAATGTGTTTCAAAAGTAATGCATTACAGTAAAAGATTACTTTTTCCTGTAACACAATACTGTAAGGCATTACTAATCAATTTTCAGTAATATTTTACTTGGTACATGTTCAATAGCACTTGTCTTCCAACACAGTTTTTGTCCATAATTTAATTGCTCAAATGAAAAAAAAAAAACCAGCAAGACCATGAGACCTTAAAGCTGCGTATGACTTTCATCACCAATTTTTCATCAAATCTGTAAAACCCGAGTCAAAGCCTAGGTATCATGAATCCGTAAGTCTTCCCGTGATTACTCACCTGAATATCTTCTCTCACGGTGAACAATTTCCAAGTGTACTCTACCATAAAACAGTCCATTTGTTTACAAACAGAGCCGGTAGGTCAGTCAGGCTTTTTTGGAAATTTGTCACGACATGCACTGTGGAAAGTGGAGCTCCATGCAGCCGCATTATGGCTGCAGCAGCAACAAACACGGAAACGGCTTCATTGCCTCTTGCTACTACAGCTGCATGGAGCTCCGCTTCCCACAGTGCAATTGCGACAAACTTCCAAAAATGCCTGAGTGACCTACCGGCTCTGTTTGTAAACCCATGGATTGTTTATGGTGGAGTATACTTCAAAATTGTTCACCATGAAGGAAGAGATTCAGGTGAGTAATCACGGAAAGACTTACGAATTCATGATACTTAGGCTATGCCTCGGGTTTTACAGATTTGCAGAAAAATTGGTGATGATAGTCATAAGCCGCTGTAAGGAATTAAAAATGCAGCAAGAAAGTTCTATTTCCTGTTGGTGTTCAGCCAATGGGTGAAGAGGGCAGAAGACAGTCCATTGTCCACATGGACGTACGCTCATTACTAACCCTAACCCTGCTTTGCAGAAGCTAGTTAGCATGATCCCTGTGATCAGCAATGACAAGGTAAGCTAACATTTCTATGACTAGTTAGAATTCTTTATCAATTGTGGATTTATCTACTGATGTTCTCGGTGCCACGCCCCCTGTTTAAAAATGTAAAATGTCGAAAAAAATGCAAGCGTTCCTGCTGGGATTTGAACATCATAGACCGCAGCATTACTTACTGAGCTATCCATTCACATGTACTTTAGGGCGCAAATGTATGTGTCCCAAGGCTGTCCTATCTCTTTGTATGGGGGTGGGGGGGATTTATTACAGGAGTCTGTATGTAACTCAAAAGTATTATGGGAGTCATGTAATGCATTACAATTCTGAGACAGTAAAATTATAAGGAATTACTTTTAATTAACAGTAACAAGAAATCTGTAATACATTACAGTTTAGAAGTAAATTGCACAACACTGCATATCAGGTATCCCTCTCTAGTCAGTCTGTCACTAATTGTTGCTCACTAATAAAGAAGAAGTTATGATGCATGGAGGCACATGAGTTATTTTGGGGTAAAAAGGGTAAAATATCCATTAAGAAAAATATCCGCATTAGAGTGGGATGAGTGTTGATGCTAGTATGTAAGTAACCAAGTATGTAACAGTATTAGTAGTGCCTTTATAGCAGAACTGAATGGGTTGTTTTCATTGTTGTTCACATCCTTCAAGTCAGAAGATAAATTTAACTAAAATAACTGTATCCTAGAGTTTATTAGCTCTGTGTTGTTACAGCTCTATTCACCACAGATCCTGCCACTGTATTCATATCAAATCTTTTTAAAAATGTTTTTCTCCTAGTAAAAACTCCAAAGTCAGGATGACTGTTGTTGAGATGAATATGGAAATGAAATTCAGGAAAAAATAATTAGAATATGTTATCCTGTTATCCCAGCAGCATGGGTTTTACATTAACTTTGACAGCGTTGGCATTTACTCAGTTCAAGTCAGCTTGGTTAATAGTGCTGTGTGACTGTTCGTTCTCATGAATTTAGGTCTGTTCAAAATGTCAACTAAATTATATTCTGCAGAAATTATTAAATAGGAATTTGTGAATTTATTTATTAGAGCTGAGATGGGAGATGGGATCACTGGTGCTTCCTGTAATACAGTAATCTGAAGGAGTGAGAGACCCAGGGGTGAAATAGGTCCTCAGTTCAGCCAAGTGAAACACCAGGACGACAATAGCCAAACCAAAATTTGACGTTACATCTTCCTCTGCTGGAATGTGTGCTCTCAGATTCATTTAAAATAAGCAACATTTTTGCTTAATTACTGTTATCATCTGGAATGTGAGGAACGAAAACAACATAAGCAGGAGAGGAAATATATCCACATCCATATCTATGCTGCCAAATATTTCAGCATCCACTTAGTCTTTATCGTCATGGTTTGAAGGCAAGAGCTGAGAAAATTAAACTTTTTCTATCCATCTGCAGTCATTGTGGGCGACACTTTTCTCCAAAGTTGGCGAAGTTTACTGTCATTCTGCTTTTGAAAATAATGAACATTCGGTTTCCTGACTAGCACTCACTGCCGTTGCAAGAGAGGGAAAAAAAATATGATGGACAGAAGATAAAGAGGTGGAATTGAACAAGCAGAAGACAGAATAAGTCAGAAAGATGGAGATGGATAGAGGAGACCGGGGTGTTGAGAGTAACACATGACATTCAAGTTAAAAATGACAAAATACTGTGGCAATTATTGATTTGACATAGACAGATAGACAGATAGATTACAGAAGTTTAGTCTTTATCAGTTACTGAGGGGTTTTTCAAGTGTTTGTAAGGACATTTTCATACTATCTGTTGGATCATAACTTTGAGAGACAGCTTATATGTCATGTAAATAGGAGTCTTAGCTGTGAAAGTAAAAATATGAGTGTAGGCAACAGTTCACAGTGTTCCCACTAGCCTGAGTCTGTTTATCTGAGGCCCAGGCCTAATTCACCCCTTGACCCCTCCCCCTTAGCCCTACCCCTCCATTCTGCACATTCACGCGAAGGAGTAGGGGTGTCCCGATTCTCGATGAGTTAGAGGGGAAGGGCTAAAGGGGAGGGCTGTTTGGCCCTCGAAAAGGAGATTTTTCAGGACCACACTACAAACGGAGGGGTATGAGAAATCTCCCATAATTCTGTTTGAATCATTGGAAAGATGGAGGTAAACACAGCAAAAAGGTGCAGCAGTGTGATAAAAGAAACACACAAATGTACATATTTTCACCGTAAATAACTTAATCAGTTGATCGACTGTTTAATGCCATTTCAAGGTGTTATAGATTGCATTTCTGTGGTTTGTGGTTGATAGATGCAAAAAGATGCCCAAAGTCCATGGAACCGAGACAGTTACAGCTGTTGACGGCATGGGGAATGCTTTCAGAAACAAAGCTGTCACATCTGTTTATAGCGGCATCGATGACTGCTGATGACGTAACAGGTGTGGAAGGGTTGTCCCATTTCACAGTGGAATGTTTCAACCCTACCCCTTGAAACAGAGTTGCAAGTGCAAGGGCCAAGGGGGAGGGGTAAGGGGGAGAGCCAAGGGATGAACTAGGATTGGGCCTAAGACAAGACAGAAAAAAATGCTGAAAGTAGACTGAAATGAGATCAAGTCCTAAAGACCAAGACTGACCTTGAATCGTACAAAATTAAGCTATACAAGGTGTATCAGAAAAAAATAGACTGAGAAAAAAACAACATAAAACCAAAATGCAAAGACATTTTGAAAATCTGGTCATATGTATTTATTGATCAGGTGATGCTCCCTTGATTGACACCAGTGTCCTGGGTCAGTTTTCATGCTTCAGTGGACAACGCTAATTTAAATTGTGCAAAATAAAAGTCTTTTGTGCATGGAGGTTACTATGAGATCTGTTACCATGGATGACAAGTTCCATTGGTCTTTTACTTGCATATATAAAACAGGAAAAAATGACATATTAACCCCCTACCATCAATACAAAGATTTCACATTAACGACAGGTTTGAGTCTATCATGCCAAACACAAGGGGTTAATGCTGTTAGTGAGGATCCTTTAAGCTTGTTTTGAGCTGACCATTTGACATTTTAAACATTTCAGTCAGCGTACGTAATTCATTGCATCATCACAGCTGAAGTGGAACTCCTGAGGCAGGACAGGGGTAGGATTAGGCATGCTGTCGCAGATATGTTGAGGAGGGCACACATTTGCGTGGTAAGGAATGAGGCCCAGGTGGAAGACTAAAGGTGCTGGAATCCTTCAACTAACAGAAGTGTGTGCCTTCAATTAAAATCCTGAAGAGTAAAAACCCAAATCTTGACTCACTGAGCAAATTTTGCTATTAATTTACAGTTTCTCACCAATGCGTGAAATCTTTGCATTGATGGTAGGGAGTTAACATGTCATTATTTTTTTCCCTGTTGTATGCATGCAAGTAAAAGACCAATGAAACTTGTCATCCATGGTGACAGATCTCATATTAACCCTTACGCTTCCATACGCAAAAGACTTTTATTTTGCACAATTCAAATTAGCCTTGTCCACTGAAGCATGAAAATGACCCAGGACACTGGTGTCAATCAAGGGAGAATTACATGAAACACATATGACCAGATTTTCAAAATGTCGTTGCATTTTGGTTTTATGTTGTTTTTTCTGAGAGTCCACTTTTTTCCGATACACCCTATGTGGTCTAAAACAGGGGTGTCAAACATATGACCCATGGGCCAAAACCAGCCCGCCGAAGGGTCCAATATGGCCTTTTAATAAATCTAAAAATTATACAGAAATCATTGACAGTCAAGGGTTTCACAGTTATGGATGGATGGATGGATGGATGGATGGATGGATGGATGGACACACGGGCGGATGGACAGATAAAAAAAGATGTTGCTATTATTAAGATCACCACCCTGCGTGCAGACGAATAGACTCTGAAGTACTAATATAAAGTGCTGTGAACTAACCAATGTATAGATCAGAAAAAATAAAAATGTGGTCAATTTTTAATGTAACAGTATTTGATGTAGTGCAGAGTGTGCGGAAGCTCTCTGGCAGTAAAGTAGCATTGAATATTAATGAGGGAATAATACTGCACATATAGAATTGGCTGGAGAAGCCCTGTCGAGACCCCTTCTTCTACAAGGAGAATAAACGAGAATAAAGCCGTTATAAATTATTCTCTGCTTAGCTAAGGAGAGAGAGCAAGACAAGCATGCAGTCCATTTTAGACACCCAGTCATATAAAATTGGCCGCATTCAGCAGTTGTTTTCTCATGTATGTTTGTGTATCTGCTTGTCAAACTATGCACATGTCAAAACAGGGGAGGGGGGGTGTGCACACACCGTGATGTCGCTGCTGTACCCAAAACTCGATATCTTTGCCTGATTTTCCCATAGGGGCCTGTGTGTTTTAGACACTTTACCATACATTTTTAATGGTCCGGCTCCCTCTCAGGGGTCATGAAATATTTATTGAACGCAGAATACAGTGTCACAGCTGTCAATTACAGCGAATAGAAAATGCTTGAGTCACAATTACTGGAAAATTGGAAAGAAATAGCCAGTTGACGAGTGATTCTCATGTTAATTTGAGTTTAAGGAGAAAAACTGACCCGCCTTTACCCTTGTTTTGGCAAACCATTCCTCCACCACCACTACCCCTTAATACAGAGTCACACACATCACTTTAACATTTCATGCGCAGTGCTCAAGCTGTTGTCCAGAGCAGCTAAATATATTCCTCTTCAGTATATTTTACAGCACCGCCAAAGCATTTGAATAAATATCAACAAAATGATTTATTCAAGGATGCTTCCCCAGCCAGTGATTGACTCACAAAGCCCAAATTTCTGGGAAACAACCGTGTGGCCTTCCAGTTGCGGAACATGGCACATAGCACGGGCCACCGCGCAGCCATAATATCACTAATTCAACCAGCTCTTGTATCCACTAAGTGCATTTTCAAAGAGTATTAGGCAGGACCCGCTGCAGCTCAGTTTCCATCCAAGATGTTGCAGGCAAATTATGATGTATTGAATTAGAAAAGCTGAGCGGAAATGACAAAAACTGATTTTCGATAACTCAAATAAGCCTAAAGTCAACACAAAAAAAACATTCTTGTTTGTCAGACTGAAGGAAGGTAAAAAAGAACAGCCAATGGAAACCTATTTGTTCAATCAATATTAATGTAGGTTTCTTGTCATCAGCACAAAAAAAAAATGTTTAAATTCATTGCACAGCAGTTTAAAAAGCAACATAGGATACCCTGAAATGCTGGCTGTAAATCTGTCTATCGCAATCTACCAGGAATATCAGCCCAACTGTCTCTCCCATGTATACAGTAAGTCTCCACTGTGGTTATATGGCCATTAGTTGGTGCATTACAATACCGCCAAGTGCTTTGCTCTTTTCATGTTTAAGGGAAACCATGAAATATGTTCAGAATTAGCTGACACAACAGAACAATAACAACGCCCCTGAAAAAAAAAAATCAATACTTGAAAGACTGTTTGCTAGATTCAAAACCTGATTAGCCCAATATCCGATCAATACACAAGCCAACACACCACTGACAGGATGACCACAATTTATTGGAAGCTGTGATGAAGCATCACACAAAGGTAATAATGTCCATCTCAAAGAAGATGAGTGGGGTCAGTTTATCTCTGTGGAAGAGTTATATGAAGTCATAATCTTACATAAAGGTTAAAGCTACAGGCGAGGGTCTGGATCCAACTGGATGAAGACATGTACAACAAAAGGCTATGGACTTGAATCTGTCAGTTTATGAGGGGTAGATTTCAGATTTTTTTTTTGCATTATTATCATTTATTGGCTTATTTTCACATATTTTATAGTTTATTTTCTCTTTACTGAAGACAGTGTATGTTCATGCACACAAATATTCTGCTTGTATTATTAGTATATTCATTAACAGCATATTCTACTAACTGTGGCTTTCTTGGCTCATAAAATTATCTTTAAAACTGGCAAATACATGAAAAATCATGCCACAATTAAAACAGTATCAAATGTGTGTCTCATCACTAACCACCACTGATATTTTTATTTTTTATAAGACCCACTGGAGGGGCTGGGACTTCAGCTCCACATTAATTACAAACACATATGTAGGAAATGACAGTGAGGTGGCTGTGACAGTGCATTAAGGCTTGTGAATTTACACACAGGAAGTCAGGGCTCTGATTTTATGCTGTTTATCTATGTGTTTTGTGTCTTCATCTCTCTCATTTTAGCCCTTCCCTTTTTCTTATCCATACCCATATCCATGGCATTATCTTGCCACCTGGCCAGGCTATCCCTCACATCAGAAAATGGTGGCTGTCATGCATGTAAATGTTACAATGCTGTTCTATGGGTTACTCCAGAAGTCAAACCTGACCCCCTGAGCTCCAGAATGTGATGTTATTTTTTATGTGTTCCATGCCTTCTCTCTTCTGTTCAGTCAGAATGGCCCCTCCCTGGGTTCCTGGACCTCCCTCTTTGAAAACCAGTCACTGGATTCAATACAAAATTAACGTACATAGACTCAAACTGAATTCAGCTCAAAGAACTTAACCCATAAAGACCCAGTGCTACTTTTGTCACAGTTCCCAAATACATTTTTCTGTAGATTTAATCTTTCTTAAGTGATTTAACACCATTTATTATGGTATCGTCCTCTGTATTTAGCCTTGTTTTCAAGTGAAAATCATGCATTTTCCTGTATTTCATTTACTGATCATGCAGATGTTCATAAAACTTCAGATTAAAGTTGAAGGTTATTATTTATCAAAAACAGAGAAAACTGAAGAAAAAGTAATGTTTTCAGCAAAGATATCAATAACTGAATGTAAACCCAGTGTGTCCATCCACCGTCATTGATCCAACTCCATGGGTTTTACTGATGAATCTATGTTTTACAAGATGGCAGCGTTTCTACATTCACTATGGAGCCTCTGAACATCCAAATGGGTCATATCTGATGACCATGAAAAGATGACTAACTGCATTTTACACCAATTATTTACATGTATTGATAGGTTTTGTGAATCAGAAGATGTTAAAGATTTTAGATCAGTAGATGCTTGTGGTCACCAGTGGCTATTTGGGTCTTTAAAGGTTAAACTCTACAGGGTAGGTCAGGCGAACACACAATGTGAATTCTGATCCTTTATTTCACAAGTACATTTCTGCATAATTTGATGGGCCTCTTCCTATTATGAACTCATCTGAAATTGGTTGATGAAAAAAGGAGGATGCTGTGAAATTTATATAAAAATAAATAAATGAATGAATGAATGAATAAACAAACAAACAAACAAACAGATAAATAAATAAATACAAAGACATGTCAACCTGGGAACTGCTCGAAAATGAGAAAAGATGTCAAACATCTTTGAATCATCCATTTAAATTTGTCACAATCCTACAGGTTTTCAGAGAAACAAAATTAAGATGGACTGCAGTCGTGCTGATTGGTGCAGACGTCAATCAATCTCAAAGAAAGACCTGTCTGACTGCACAAGAAAGGCAAGAATATCACCCTGCACTATTACGCCCAAAGAATAATGTGCAAACACCCAAAAATAGGAGGAAGAAAATGTCAAAGATCTTAGGCTTACCCTCACATAGAAAACCTGATTCAAGGACAGACTGATACACTTCAGTTATCTTTTGCCTGTTTTACAAAAACCTGTTCTTTTGCTCCTTAACATCCAAACTTATAAAACAAGTGCTTGTAGACTAGTCAGAAAATGTTTTAGAAAAAATGTGTTTTGGTGAAAATTATCCAGTCTTAAAAGCCACAACCTCTCTTTTCCAATTTCCCTTGCAGAGTGTTTGACTGTGGCTAATCTGTGGTTTATATTAATTTGCGTATGTGTGATTGTGTGACTCACCCAGCACAGTGACGATGGCCTGGGCGGTGCGGACCGGCATGGTGAAGATGGAGCAGGTGTAAATGCCCTCATCAGACAGCTGCACTTCGGAGATGGTGATGGAGAGCTCAGTGGGTGTGGAGCGGCTCAGCTGGATGCGGTTATCTCTTAGTGCTGAAGAGGGGAAAAGACATCAGTATTAACACATGTGTACATTCAATATGATGTTATTTATTTACACCAGGAACAGAGGAGAACATGAGATAGAAAAAGGAATGAAGTAATGGGGGAAAGGAAGGGTGATGTATATACTGTCAAAATACAAGCTGCAGAAGTGGAAAAGAAAAATATCAAGTGAAAAAGTGACAAAGAAGAGGAACAAACCATGTAAAGAAGAAGAAGGCGAAAGCAAAGTAAGTAAGAAAGTTGCTGTGTGACGAATTTAAATCACAAGAAAGAGAAGGAGGAGGTAGGGGGAGGTGTTTAAAGAGAAAATGATGTAAGAGGGAGGGAGTGATGAAGATAAGGTGAGAAAGAAAGAGGAGAAAAAAACAGCCTGGATGCGAGTGCAAACAAGAAAAAGACAAAGAGCAGCATGAAGGGAGGAGATGCAAATTAAGAATGAGCGACGAGAGGGAAGTGTAAGAGAAAAAAAATGGAAAAAAATAAAACAGGGAGCATAAATAGCAAAGAGACTAAGGGAGAGACATTGAGCGGATGGGCGGGGGAGGG
>JAPQRP010000011.1:26963704-26976895 GCA_037367295.1 Apogon hyalosoma | reverse complement strand
ATCTGATACACTATCAATTCGATTCAGTATTAATTGATAGATTCAGAGTGTGGGGGCTCTACCAAAACATTAAATTGTGAAGATCTGCACTGCAGGTTTACTTTACTGTCTTTGCATGAGATAAAAGTATCCATCCTCCTGTAAATTACATGCTGAAAATTTATGTAACGACTTAAAATCCATGGGCTGAAAAATTGGAGGAGTGAGGAGAATATAGTGTGATGTGGCCACAGCAGGGAAACATGATGGAGTCTTACACTGAACAATAATGAAAAAAGCGCCTTTGCTTTCAAAACTTTATAACCTTGGTGCAGCTTGCATATTCCCTGAAGTTTTTTTTTATTTTATTTTCTAGACATGAGTAACCAACCACAACAAACGTCCTTATTTATCCTCATTTCACTGGCTGAAAGTTAATCGTTAGCTGAATGGGTCCAATTTTGGGTACTGTCACATAAACCTTTCGCAATGTAAGGCAATGTTCACAATCTGCATTTTAGTGTTTTCTCTTAATTTGTGACCTTCTTGAGACAATGCTGGTGAGAGCATTTAATATTAATCACTGTGGGTTAGAGGAATTATTACCCACTTCTCGCCTGGTGTAGTTTATATTGGGCCATTTCTCTTTCCCCACTGAAAAACATGTTAAGAACAAAATTAGTCTGTACTTTTTTTTATTCTAAGTGTGTGTTTAATAGGATTGTCTTACATGTCTGTGGGTAACTTGCCTCTTAAAGCTTCAATTTGTAAGATCTGTGTATGGTTGTGTGTTTATGTGATGTTTTATAATCTGTTTTGTGTTGGGAAGTGATCTAATGTTTGCCAACCTCATTGTTAAGCTTAAGTCTATATTGGCACTACATCCACTGTAATAGCTAGTGCAGTCATTTTGAAAACTCAGCAGACATTTTCTCCTCATTCCCAGTCACTCTTCTGCTCCTCTACAGCAGCAACAGTGTGCAACACTAGCCACTGTTAGCTTACACAACAGTCACTTTCCCATTGACCCTGAAATTGCACAAATATATCTTTGCATATAAAAATTTACCTAATGGAAAAAATGACAATTTTGCCAAAACTCTCATTTTTTGATTAAAAGTTTTTGGCAAGAGGTGGTTTTTCAGGCATAGAGCAAAAGATATATTACACAAAACTACAATGGAAAGACCTTTTTCGCAACTAGAGTCAGGTGAATTAAAAAAAAAAAAAGGATGTTGATGTTACAACAAGCGAAGAAGAAGAGTTTTAAAAGAAACATGGCACAGTATGTGTGGACACACCAGGAAACCAAATCATTTGTTAATTTAGTACGAGATAGAGCGGTAATATATAATAATAATAATGAATATATCTGTAACCCATGAAATTTGCTTTCATCGCCATGTTTATGGAATGACTTGTCGTGTCATCTCGCGATAAGAAACAAATCATCATACTTGTGATTTAATGGAAAAACTAACATTACACACTTCTGTTTTTTCAACATTTAGTAAATATCGGTAAAGTTTTGGGCAAATATCCAACAGAAAAGCGACTAATGAGTAACCTATCGTCAGCTATTATCTTAGCTATCATCACCACCTTCCATCAACCCCAACAAAACACATAAACACAAATGAGTAATTTTAAAAATGTATTTTATTTAACCTTTATTTAAATAAGAATACATTCTTATTTAAAACTGTGGCCTGAAAAAAACATTTACATACTGAACCTTGAAATTAATGGGCCAAATTTCTGTTTTAGCTTAAGTACTTTAACCCATAAAGACCCAAACATCCATCGTCGACCAAAAACATCTACTGATCTAAACTGTTGACTACCAACTTTTCCTCAGTTTTTTTTTTTTTTCTGTTTTGATACAATAACCTTTGACTTTACACTGAGCTTTTATGAACATCTACATGATCCGTCAGTGAAATATAGGAAAAAAGATGATTTCCACTGGAAAAACAACGCAAAATTCAGAGGATAATATTATTAGAAATTGTGATAAATCAAGAGGAAACAAGAGGGAAAATTCATTTGGTAACTGTCACAAAAGTCACACTGGGTCCTTATGGGTTAAAACAATAAGTGAAATACAGAGAGAAAATATTAGTTCATTCTACTTTATCAAAAGTCCCACAGCAGTTGGAGCAAAAACTAGACTTATTATATTTCTTGTTGACAAATGCATCCTGTGGCATAGCCTAAAATTTTATTTGTCAAAATAAAGATGAGAAATATTTGTCATAAATTATTGCTGTTGTAATTGATTTACAGACAAGTCAGTCAGTCAGTCAGTCAGTCAGCAGGCTACATCAGTGGCTTTCCAGTTATTTGGATGGTCCAGCCAAATATTCTAAAAACTCTGAAGCTAACAGGTGGCTAAGCTATGATGTCACGTCAAACAGATGTACATAACTGGTCCACTCTGACGTTATTGAGCAATAAAGAAACAAAGTAGTTTGAGGGTACGTTGTTTGGGTTCTAAGCATCAGCAAAAGGCCAGTGAATGTAAATGTGATGATTTAGTCTGTCCCTGCCTTTGTCTTGATTTGCGTACGTGTCTGTGTCTTTATGGCTTTTGTCTGTCTCTCCTCAGACCTTATTTAAAGCCAGGGTAGTCAGTAATTGTTTTGATGTCATTGGGCAAAACTTCCACAATACCTTTTAACACATTATAATTCAGGTGGTCTGAGAGGAAACCAGACTTCTACAGGATTTGGAAAAAGACACCTGTGATGGGAGACTCTTCTGTTGGCTGCTCTACCAATGCAGATGTGGTTGCATTTCCTTTCAGATGCTGGAAAGACTGTTTTGATGCCAAAAAATATACCTGGAAATGTTGCGCTTCCAGCATTTGCTTCAAATATCTCTACCGCAAAGCAACCCGAATAGGAATATGAAGACAAAAAAGTCTAAAAGGACATTTGACAAAGACAACAAAACATGTCCAAATCTGCAATGATTTGCAGAGATGATGACAGCTTTGTGTAGGCGGCTAGCTAATGCTTTCAATCTATATTACATTTAATGACGTAGCTATTTGTGGTACTGAAACATCAGTCCCCTGTGGGCCAAATTTTCTCCATATGCTTAATGAGACTTTTAAACTACTGACAGGACATCTACAGTCCAACAGTTTCACAACAACAAACAATCATCTACTTTCTTCAACTTTTACTCAAGATCAAAAAATGGTCTTTATATCTTTTTAAAAAACAAGCCTCAAAGTAAAACCAGGAGCCATAAGTATTTTAGTGGTATTGTATATGCCAATGAAAAACTTTCAGTTGGAGAGGACAGCCCCCATCTTGGAATCCTGCAGCCAAGTTCTAATAATACATCCATTTGAGAGCTGGGGGAGGAGGATGTGTATTCTCAAATACCAGCATTTATTTAATTACTTATCTGCTTGTTTGTTTGTTTACTCTCTTCATTCTATTTGCTTAGTGCAGATTTAACCCTTATGACCTCCTCCTTTTTGTACATTTTTCTCAACTTCTTTTTTTCATTTGATGATCACTTTGTACACCTTCATGACCAAAAATGCCTCAGTGGTTTCCATTAACACCAGATGTGTTTTTCTTTTTATATATCTATATATCTATATATATATATCTTTCTGCCATTACAGTATATAATAATCATGCATTCTCTAACATCAACATTTCATTTTGAAGGAAAGTAGTGTTATTTGACATTTTTACTGTATTCCATCAGATTCAATCAGTGTCGGCCAATGCATAACATTTTTAATTGTTTAGTTCAATTATGGAGCCATATGACTACCAAAAGATACTGATCGATGAGGATTCAATAGCAGTTTTTTGTACATGTACATTTTTACCACAAAGGTCCTGAGAGGGGCAAATTTGAGGAGGGTTAATCCTTTAAGCGGCAAAGTCACAATATTCCGACAAGCAAATAACTGAATGAAACAGACAGCTTTTTGAAATCTTGATATCAAAACTGAATATTAAAAAAAAAAAAAAAAATTAAAAAGAACACCTGCGCCTAAAGGGTTAACTCAGTAAAAGCCCATCTGTTTTCATGCTTTCCTAGGTGTCTAATGTGTTCTAATAGCAGCACAGAGCTTTTTCCTTCCTAAACCACCTATCAAACATCACCATGCATTCCCACCAGGGTACCAGCAGGACTTTAAAAGGTCTTAAATAAATTGCCTTCAGTATAAAGCCTGAAAACATATTTTACGAATTAGCCTCAGTTATCAGATTACTTTTTTCACTGTGGAATGACAGGCTCCTCTGCTTTAAATGTTCACGCTTAAATTAAACCAGGACAGGATTAGATGAAAAATGCATGTTCTTGTCACTGTATCTGCTTGAATAAACACAACAGGGCTTTGTGTCCCTTAACAATTAATTTCCTGTTTTGCTTTATCTTTATCTTGCCAGTTATAGCTGCAGAACTCTCATTAGCTCTGCTCCACTGAAAGTAGTCCGGTTTGCTCAGTTTTGTTTACGTACTTTTTTTTTCTTTAACTTAGTTTTTCTATCCTCTTCCATTACAGTGGTCTCTTAAATGTGCCTACACTCTCTTCCCTCCCCTTGGTGTCTCCATCTTGCAGTATTTATCCTCATCTGTGCAAAGGAGGATCAAATTAAACTGATATCAATGGCTTTCGTCGCTTGAATAATGATGAAAGTTAGTTTGAGCTTTCACTTTTCTCTACCACAGTCGAACTCAATCGATGTGACCCTGTGATTATACTGGCAAACATCAGTGTTTCATATATCACTGCTCTGGCTTTGATTTTTCATCCTTTTTCTGATCATTTGCAAATAACTTTTTTCTATATTTAACCCTCATATCTCACCCATAGAATACTCTGAAATTCAAATTTCCAACCTTAGTGTGTTATTGGAGGACAAAACAAGACTATTACTTTTGTGAAAATTTTCAACATTTTTTATTATGTAAACGGTTTCTGATGGAGTACACTTCAAAGTTGTTCTCTGTGAGGGATGTGATTCAGGCGTGTAATCACGGAAAGACTAACAGATTTGTGATACTTAGCTATCACTTGGGTTTCACAGATTTGATGTAAAATTGGCGATGACAGTCATACGCAGCTTTAAGTGATTTATCACCATTTATTGTAATATCATCTTCTGTGTTTTGTGTTATTTCAGGGAAAATCAGATATTTTCCTACATTTAATTTACTAATCATGTAGATGCTCATAAAAGCTCAGAGTAAAGTAGAATCAAAAACAGAAAACTGACAAAAAGTGACTTTTTCAGCAAAATCATCATGAGTTTTACTGGTGAATCAATGTTGTAGAAGATGACAGTGTTTCTACGGTAACTACGGAGCCTCTGAATGTCCAAATAGGTCATATCTGATGACCATGAAAAGATGACAAAGTGCATTTTACACCAATTATTTACAAGGATTGATAAGATTAGTGGATCAACAGGTATTAAACAGTTTATATCAGTAGATGGTTTTGGTAGATAGTGGATGTTTGGGTCTTTATGGGTTAAAATATTGCAATTCAAATGGTTATTGCGCACATGTATTACACCTGTGCAAGTAAATAAATATAAGACTGTACCAGACATATGTATAAAGCACACTGACTCTAAAAGAACATTAATACACTGCATGTTGGAGTACAGGAAAATAGAGATGTTTTAGGAAGAGGTTATAATTGAAAACATAATTTCCTAGCAGATTACATTGGATTCCAAGTTATTTCTATTAGCTATTTATCCAGAAAAACAAAACTATGGTCAAAATGATTGTTTGTTTATAGAGCTCAGTCTGCTGTCTGCAAAACAATGTATTGCATGAAATTGGAAAAACACCAACACACCCAGTACCAGCCAGTGCCTCAATCAGATGCTGTCTAACCTACCATTAGAAAGAATAATGTACATTCAGAAAGCCCAAGCCAGACCCTTCATTAACCATGTCAAAGACTTGGACCTAACAGATGATTCAGTCGACTATTAAGATTATATACATTGCAGTTCTTGATCCTATATAAACATTCATTTCTTCACCTTCTGTGTGTGTAGTGACAGTGCTATCCACTGCACCACGGCATTGCCCTCACATACTCTGGACTTGGTAAGTTCCAGTAAACTCTGATTTTCATTGAATTTCCTCTGTTAAAAAAGAGAAGCTCTGTTTTATGCTTCATCTTTATTAAGTTACTGTTATTTTTGTTTTAAATCAAAATAATACAGTTATGTAAATGAGGGTGAAATATAACTAGGGATGGGAATCGAGAACCGGTTCTTTTTGAGAACCTGTTCCCAGTGGCTCAGTTCCTTGGAATCGTTTGCCTGCCTGCTTAATGATTCTGCTAATCGATTCCACCTTTGTTGCACATGCATGATGACGTCATTTGCACGCTGCATTGTTTTGGTTCAGAACGTAGCTAACATGGCATTGAGGCAGAAACGCTCCAAAGTATGGCTATATTTCACCTGAAAAGATGACACCAGGGCCACTTGGAACACTTGCAAAGCTTCCATTTCTTCAAAGGGGAAAATCCCTCCAATATGCTCAAACATTTGTCCACACAGCATACAATTCATTCACAGGAATATCACAAATTTGTTATGCTATTTAGCAACGCTTGTGAATCTAGTGGCAGAGTGAACACCAGGGTGTCATCCGGGCCCGGTTCTGGTGGGGGCAACAAACATCCTGCCCCGCCAAATAAAAGTTTCTGAAGGTACAACAGTGGGAGACATAGAGAAATTAGAAAAGTGTCTTTCACTTTCACTGTAGCCCCCACCCCCACCCCCACTGGGCCTGGCTCCATCTGGTATTATTTGTGCATACGGTATATGTTATATTTTATGTGCAGAGATGGAAATATAAAAGACAGTTGATGCAAACACACCTGTTTGTACTCTTTTATTCCCTCATCCAGTGAGAATTGATAAGAGAATCAATAAGGAATTGAATCGATAAGCAAAATCAATAATGGAATCAAATTTTTAAATTATTATTGATTCCCATCCTTAAATATAACTGCAACTTTCATGATTATAAACCTCAATAAAAATATTCTGGCAAAAAAAAGTTCCTGGGAATCTGGTGGAAAACAGGTTCATATCTGTCACTTTCTCCTCCTCTCTTCCTCATGCTCAAGCTTAAGCAAAAAGATTTTTTTATTTTAAATCTTAAAGCTTCAGTGTGTGGAATTTAGTGACATCTAGTGGTGAAGCTGCAGATTGCAACTGAATGCAACCACCTACCCTCATCTACAGCAGTCGTAAAAACCAAGCGTCTTATTGGAGAAACTTATTATTTGAGGTTTTTGGTTACAAAGATATTCCAATATTCCATGACAGCATTACTACTTAGGGTCACCCTTATGCAAACCTCCCTAACTATATCTACCAAAACACAAACAAATTTCCCTCAAGTCCAAACGCTATTTCCCAGAAAGGGAGACAGACAAAAGAAATTTAGTCAACAGGAGGCTTTTTGGATCTTTAAACTACAAGCCACTATATCCCCTGGCCTAAACGAAGAGTTGGATTTTTCTGTATTCCTGTAAAGAACTGGTTATATTTTGGTTTTAAAGGCTTTACATCATTTTTACCCTATATAAACAGTGATAAGGGATTAGAGATTTTGCACTGTTCTTTATTTATCTTTGTCATGTATATATTTGTAAATATTTCTATAGGTAGTTTTTTTGTATGTCCTTTGACCTGTAGTGACACCATCTGCTAGCTGTTTTACATGTTGACTCCCTCTGCAGGCCATTACCTTTATGCCCGGTAGGCAGGTTCCTTTTGGTCAGGACCTACTGTAAAAGAACCTACAGTTTTCCAGGCTTCTGTTTTGTTTGACTTCCTGATGAAGGCTTGAAGCTGAAACACACTGAAGTGTTTTTTAAGGTCTATATATGACCATACCATGAGAATAAAGGTATATTAATGCTTAAAGAGAGTGCCTTAGAGTTTGTTATCTACTTCATGAATCCCTTTTTCCAAAGACCACCTCAAACAAACTTTTTTTGGTCCTACAAGCATTCCCTCCCATGATTTTTTTTAACCATTTCCCTGAATAATTCATGAGTCAGATTCGTTGAAGGGGTGCTAATTTACAAAGCACTGGCATTAAATACATTAACACATGCCACAATGTGGAAACGCTGTGAGTGAAAATTGTTCTCACAGAAATCAGATAGACAGATAAATAAAACTGTCGTGGGTGCGATTGGTTGCTTGAAAGAGGGTGAGGACACTGAAGAAGAAGTGAGAGGGCAAAGAGAGAAGTCCTAATGAGATTCATGTAACTCTAGCTGACCATGCTGTTGTTCATGTCAATGACGGACGGTGGACAAAGACTGAAGCCAAATCTGAGTTTCTTCATAGAAGCCTCTTTCATCCAGATCTTCAGAGTATGTAGAAAATGTCCACACTCATCTGTGGGCTCGTAGTGTTTGAGAATCTGTGGTCTGACCCAGACCAAAAACAGGATGCAGAGACCAGTACACCAGTACAATTCGTATTCATTCCCCTTTGGTAATTGGATTGAAAATCACATAGCAATACTCAGTTTTAAGTTTTTGTGAGGTGCATATTTTTACTTTTTCATTCAATTTAATTTCATTTTATTGAGTAATTCCAAATTTGGAAAATGTAAAAGTGTTGTGTCTTTTTCCACTGTTTATTAATCCCACAAGTGTATAGTGGTTTTGTGTTTAGTAGCTTTTGGTGTGGTGACGTCTGAAGACTGAGTCTGGTGTGTTTACACAGTTTTAAGTGTAGATCAGAAATTTGTATAGATTGTAGAGTGTGTAGTTATGTGTTTGTGTTTAGAGTATTGGGAACTGAGGCCTTAATTTTACAAAATGTGTCTTAATTGAGAAAAGCTGTGAAGATGAGGACTTCAATTTGGAGCTACTGTAGAAACATGATAGTGTGACACTGGACACAATGAATGGCAACCCACTCCATCTGTAGATACAAAAGACTCATTCTAAGATCGCCAAAAACACTGCTATTCAAATTTTGGTGTCATTTTACATCAATGGAAATAATTACAAACATATCCATCGTGCAATTAGATCCTTAATTCCTACTAAAATTTACACTGGGAAGAGTTAGTCTCATCTAACATTATCTTTAGGGACCTTTGGGGGTCCCTGGACTCACCCTCGTGTCCAAATCGCATAACGGATTTAAGATGAAGCAGCAGCAGACAGTGCTTCGCTTTGTCTTCCTTTCAACTTGTGTGTAAAGTGCAGATGTCAAAGTAATACTGTGAAGCCATGATACACAACAAAACAGAATTTTTTGCAATATTGTCACCATGTTTGGTGTTCGTTTGGTGCAGGAAAAGACGATTAAAATAGGGTTCTGAGGGAAGTGCAACAAAAACATGTCACTGCATTTGATGGACAAATGAACTACATCTACAAATCAGATGTGTGGCATCGTGTGACACCAGATTGTTTTGTAAATGGTTGTGTATAATTTCCTAAAAAAAATTCCTGAGGTATTGCGTGCATTTTCAAGTAAATAGTTGTAAATAACTATTTGCTAAATTTGAGATTTTTTTAAAAAGTTTTCAATATGTTCATTCTAATTTATAAAAATGTCTCCTTCAACATTGTTCAACAAAACAGTAAAGAATCTAACTTTTTTTCTACATAGATTTCATGCATTTTGTGTAATTTTAGGTTTACAGAATGTCAAATGAAAAAAAAAAAAACCTGTGAAGTCACATGGGTGAGGTTGTGCTGAAAAAAACTATACCAAACAAGGCAAGGTAAACAGTTTTTTGATGAAAAATATAAAAGCAAACCCAAAAGTATTCAAAAACGGCCCAAATACACTCAGACTCCTAAGGGTTAATAAGATTGCCCAGTGGACACTGAGCTAGATTGAGCCAGTGACAAGCTGAAACAATGCAATACATAATGTCTCAGCCAAGGGGCAAGGACCTTCAAGTGAAGTGTAAAACCACTAATGTTCTCAAATTAGTGTTCTGATGGTCCATCATTAATGAGATATTAGAGCTAATGGGCTTTCATGTCCGCTGTGTCAGTGTGTTTGGGTTTTTTCAACCCAGTCAATAAGCTAGCATTTAGCACTAGCTCTCAGATGGCTCCGACTTCTCGTATTCCCACTGTCCAAATATGGTCACTTCAGGCTCCAAAAAGCTAACAAGACAAAAACCAAATCACAAAAAACTGGCTTGAAAGCGACAATTCAGAAACCAGCGGGTGACACACAATGGCTTTGTCCGCCTTTTATAAAGAGTCTATGATCCCAGCTAAGGAACAAGATTGTTTTCCTTATTTTAGAGTGAAACTAGTTGCACAGCTTTTCGCTTTACGAATAGTAAAAGGATCTAGAGTAAATCCCTTTCTGTTGCTTGGAAAAAGAACAGTTTGTTGTCTTTCAGTGGCTAGACTTTTATTCTAGCTTTAAGAAATCTAGTCAAGCAACATGTGTTTACCCCACTGGCAGATTATTTTATTTTATTTTTTTTAAACGATTTGGTCATATCTAAAAGTACAGACTTCTTTTTATAAGGGCTGTGTAAAAAAAGATTTAAAGGACTAAACCAAAAATCATCCATCTATCTGTTTTGCGACTCGTTTTCCTTCGCCTTTCAGTCGTCTGAGTTTACCATCTCTGATCCCTGTGAAGTACAGTTTCTTCTCTGCGGTGTGGCGGTGAACACTGCGAGGAGTTGTCATTCATTATTTTACTCTGGTTTTCCGATCTCTCATCATGCTGTTCATCCGTCCCTCACTCTGCTCCCTCCACCTATCTATTTTCATCAAGTCTCAACTCTCCAAAGCTCGGCACATGCTGTGCAGAGCGGGAAAGCGTCGGCGAGGAGTCCTGATTCCACTCTTTTCTCATCTCTTACATAAAATATCTTACTTGTCCCACATATTTGTCTTTCTCCCTCTGCCCATCCTTCCATCTCTTCTTTCTGTCTCGATGCTGAGGTTCACTGTCTGCACTGGGTCGCTGAGGCCAAATGCACACATGACTTGCTGCTCCCTCCCAATCAATCAATTCTTAAAGAGGAGCTCCCCTGCCCCCCCCCCTTCCTCACCCGCCTCATTCCTCCACTCTTGGTGAATGTACTGCTACTTTTCTTGTATAAATTGGCTGCTCTCTCTTCTTTTCAATGCTTGACTGATCAATTATAGTTAACAACCAAGCAAGAAATGTTTGGAAGGTCATACATGGGAGATGGCCAAGTTTAATCCAAAGAAGCAGAGCAGTTTAACAGATTACATATGGCATGTAAACAAACTAAACCAGCTTTGGGAATTGTGAAATAATCAGTAGAATATTTACGCATTAGACTGTGACAGGAAAATGCTGTTCACATCCCTGCTTATTTTACCCGAGAGCACAGTCTGTCCCTTAAGTTAAGGCAGCAACAATCAATATTTCTATATTAACAATAGATCTAATAACATCATATTAAATCAAACGAGTGACTCATTATAGGTAGTATCTCAGCTGACTAAGAACCCCTCTCATCTCGACACAGCATTTTATTATCTTTAATCTTGTTGTGATTTTAGGACCCACAACTGCTATTTCAGTTCAGTCTCACTGGAAGTGAAAATAGGCAATTTTCACACTTCAAGCTCATATGTTAAGGAGGCGTTAAGGACCTGCAGCGAATGCAGGTGGAAGCAAGTAGCATCGTCACTGAACATAAGTAGGTTTAATCTAAGGGATGAAAATTTAAAAAGTTACAATTTCCATTCTCACTGTGATTGTTAGTTAATGTCAAAACATGACTAGGTATGAAAAATACTTCAAGACAAACTAAAAATATATACACAAATCTTAAGGTAAACCTGCCTCCCTTAGATTTTGAGAAAAAGTCTCCAAAAACCACATTCCAACCATTGATGTTATTTCTTGCACCAAGACAGTGATTCAGTGCATTGTTCAATTCTAGGTGGTCACAATGAAATGCCACAGAAGTGAACTGAAATAAAAATAAGTCCACAAACAACCTCTAAATGCAGATGTACATGAATCTGAATCCCAACTATGTTCAACTGATGCTAAACCTCACCATGAAGAAAGTTCCTGGCCACACAAAACGAATTAATTTACTCCCATAGAGGACTGAACATAGATTTATTATCATTGACAACATTGCTAGAGCAGCACTACTTTTTTTTTCATCTCGTGTTGGACTCAGGGCAGACTGAGCTCACTGCTAATTGTGTTCCAAAGTGATATTACAAGACAGGCCAGCACAAGGCTAACTGATTAGCATGCTAACAGCTGTAGATATACAGTGACATTTGTCATTATATCATATCAGTTTTTTTCTTTACACTGTATGATTAGTGGGTAAGTATGAATATGAATATGAAAGAAATACCACTTTATTTTACTTTGATTTTAAACTGCCTCTGTAGAGTAAACTAAAAGAAATCCTTGAACTGTAGAAATGATTGGATCTCTTCCAACACAGGGAGTCAGTGTATCAAAATCTGTTTAAAGTTAAATTTACTGTCTTTTGGTTTGTCTTTTATTCACTCTCAACTCTTCCAGGTACTACATTGATTGTCATGGTTTTCAGCCTCCCTCTTTTCCTGTCTCACACTGTCAGCTCTTTACCTCCCTCTCATCGACCCACCTATTCCTCCTCATTCTCACTCCTTCTACTCTTTGTAAACATTTCCCTCCCTTTCTCACTGTCTGCTGAGTTCCTGTCATCCTCCTCTTCAGTGTTGGGAGTAACACATTACAAAAGTAATGAATCACAGTAACAGATTACTTTTTACTGTAACGCAGTAGTGTAAGGCATTACTAATTAATTTTCAGTAATATTTTACTCAGTACATGTTCAATAGCACTTGTGTTACAACACACTTTTCGCCCATAATTTAATTGCTCGAATGAAAAACAAACAAAAAAAACAGCAAGACCTTAAAAATTTAAAATGCAGCAGGAAAGTTCTATTTCCTGTTGATGTTCAGCCAATGGGTAAAGACAGCAGAAGACAGTCCATTGTCCACATGGACGTACGCTCATTATAGGGCGGGGCGATGTGGAAAAAAATCATATCACAATATTTGTTCATATCAGCCGATATCAATATATGTCATGATATAAATCAAACCACTATGTTTTGTCCAGCTTAAATTTTCTGTTACTCATAAGTTAGTTGTGAAGACATCAGAAGGTTATTTTTGATTTAAATATG
>JAPQRP010000011.1:26952855-26963604 GCA_037367295.1 Apogon hyalosoma | reverse complement strand
TAGATAGATAGATAGATAGATAGATAGATAGATAGATAGATAGATAGATAGATAGATAGATAGATAGATAGAGCTCTAGTAATGAGCCCTAGCTCATTACTAACCCTAACCCTGCTTGGCTCAGATCCCTGTGATCAGCAAGGACAAGGTAAGGTATTGTTTTTAAGACTACTTAGAATTCTTTATCAATTGCAGATTTATTTACTGGCGTCCTCGCAAGCATTCCTGCTAGGATTCGAACATCAGAGGCCGTAGCGTTACTTACTGAGCTATATGTCGGCATGTACTTCAGTAAGCAAATTCCCAATCTGTCCCCTATCTCTTTGAGGTGTGTGTGTGTGTGTGTGTGTGTGGGGGGGGTGTCTACTGCACACTCACCATTTATGACGAGGGTCAGTATGTAACTCAAAAGTAATTCAGGAGTCATGTAATGCATTACAATTCTGAGACAGTAATATTGTAAGGTAAAGAATTACTTTTAAAGAACAGTAAAGCCTCAGTCACAAATGCTGTTATGAATGGCTATGAACACCGTGCAAACGGTTTGCAGACCATTTTGTACGACTGTCTCCAGGCAACCGTATAAGAACGGAGTGTTCATGAAGTGTTCGTGGACTGTTCTTAAATTCGTAGCCAGGTGAGTGATCTTGTCCAAGATTTTCTAAGAACGCAGTACGAAACCCCCTTTCGCAGGGTGCACTAACGAATGCCTTATGAACAGCGTAAGAACAACGCGTGACGTTCATGGATCAGGAGGCCATTCCTGAACCCACCTCCTGTGGTGGCCGCAAGTAGATCTCAAGAACACATTATGGTTTTAGTAGGGGTCCCTACGGCGTTAACATGAATGGACGCACAGACAGAGATTTGCGCAGCTTTCTCAAGGTGGACATAAGGTGCAGTGCAGCAGTAGTGCAGCAGTAGTGCGGCAGTAGTGCGACATTCATGCGGCATTCGTGGCGTTCTTAGAGGGGTCAAACACAAACCGTCAAGACGGAGTGAATGAGTGGACTCAAACGCACGGTGCAGAACATATAAAGAATAAAGTGTTTTATTAACAGAAAAATAAGCTTCAAAAAACAACACTGAACCTGCAGAGATAATGCACAGTCCACAGTACCTGGATGATGAGGATCAGGCTGATGGAGAGAATGTGTGTGACGGACGGTTAGTGTTTTTAAAGTTCACTTCCCTCTATTATTCTTGTGTGTCTTTGTATCCTTTCTAAATCTAACCTTCTACTTCAAATTTCTTAATCTGATGTCTTATTGTGACTCCTAATTTCTGACAGTTCGGGTCAGTTTTCCCAAATACGTCACAGGGATACTGTTTCAGCACCACAGACAGCGCACAATCCCAAACACAACACGCTCATTCACAAAAAAGCCTAATGTAAAAACAGGTGAACATAGTTTAATGTCTGAAAAGAGCATCAACCATCACCAAATTATGGTGGACATCTCTAATGCTGGCATAGGCTCCAGCACCTCCATGACCGTCTGGAGGATAAGGCGGTTCAGAAAATGAATGAATGAAAAAGCAACACTCTCAGATTAAACTGTGTTCAGTTTTTTTTTTTTTGCAGAGGTGAAAGTGGACATGACTACAGATGTCCATACGAACTATGGTGATGATTGATCACTGTTCTGGGGCATTAAACTACGTTAAGCTGTTTCTTTTATGTTAAGTGCTTTAGAATGTCCCTCTTCTTCTGCTGCTGTTGGACTGGAACAGCCGCTGGATCTTCCTCTTCTTCATCTTCTAGCTCTAGAAGTTTCAGTCTTGTGGGAATTATTACCATCTTGAATGCAATGATCACGACACGGGATGGAGTACATGGCCACTGTTTATATACCGATCTAAATATTCTGAAACACTGTAAGATCTTCTTACCAATGACTTGAGAGCGCTGTGAGTTTCATGGGCTGAGGTACATTCACCTTACGACAAATTGATTTATGAATTGGCCATAGGTCTGATGTAGGAAGGTCCCAAGGCACCCTTACGGAGACTGTATGGTGTTCGTACGACACAAAATCACGTAATTTTCTCACAGTGGCCTCAAGTTGCTCTTGCGGCAGCCGTACGGACTTCATAAGACAGCCGTAAGAAACTAATGGCTCCCTCTACGAATGTCTACGAAGTTCAAAACTCGTACAAACCGGGAGATTTGTGCGAACCCATCATTCGTAAGAAGCTTTGTGATTGAGGCTTAATACATAATCTGGAATGGATTACAGTTTGGAAGTAACTTGCACAACACCGCTTCTCTTTATTTGACTTACTCCTCATACTTCTCTTTATTCTTCTTTCCTTTTACTTTCTTCTACTTTCTACAGCAGTGTTTCCGAACCAGAGTGATGCAGCACATATGAGTGCCGTGTGAAATCATCAGGTGTGCTGTGGAAGATTATCCAATTTGACCTGATTGGTACTCTAAGCAAGCTGTGTGATATGTACGACTGTACGCACCAATGATCCAGTCTACAACAATAGTCTCCTGTTTACCTTTGTAAAAAGTAAAAGTGAAAGTGAACTGGCCTCAATGCGGTACGCTCTGTTGATAAAGCCCCCCTCCCTAGTGATGCGCGGATCAGCGGGTTACCTGCGGGACCCAGACACTGGGTTGGGGCAGGGGGGGGTATGCCTCTATTATACTACGAAGGACCTCAATTCGGAAGCCTGAGGGGTCCGTCCAAGGGGTCACTGACACACCCCTCTCAGCTTTCTCATTCCAAACGCCCCATGACAATGTCGCCCCCGCACCTCCAATGTGCACGCGCCCCACCGGGAGAGTGTCTGGTGGCTGTTGCCAAGGAGTTCCCCATTCTGTAAAATATGTGCCGTGGCTCCAAAAGGTTGGAAAACACTGTTCTGCAGTATATATTCATGCTGGACCTCTGCAGTTGGGGAGTCACTGCTCCCTGCCTGTACTTTCCTCCCCTTTCCCGCCCTCTTCACCCAAGTCCTCTTCTCAATAGTCTCCAAAGTAGAGGTTGGCCTTTAAGTGTTGTATCATTGCAGAGAAGAGTGTCACTTTCCATCTCTCTCCTCTTCAGCGGTTAAAGCTCCATCTGGAGTAAAGACTCACTGATCTCTCCATTTGTCCTTCACCACCTCCCTCCTTCATTCTCTCTCTCTCGCCTTTCTGTTCTCCAAATCGTCTGTTACACAAATGTTGGCCTTGAGTTATGAAAACTTCTTGGCATGTACCACTTCCAATTTCACCAGTCTTCACTCTATTTCTCTATGACTTCACTTCTGTTGTTAAGCAAAGTGTTGTGTTAGTGAAGAAATCTTTCTCCTCCATCTCTTCCATATCTGTCCTTTCTTTTTGCATCCAAATAACAAGTCTGTTGTGCAATACTGGACCACTGAAAAGGAGATAGTCTAAAAGAAAATGTGAGCTCTTCAGACTACAAATTTTTACTTTAACTGTCATTTTGAGGCACTTTTTATTATGTCACATCTAACAATTTAATTACAATTATAGCTTAGTCGTGTCATCCAGTATTCTAACCAAACTGGCTGCTCACTCTGCAGGGTCCTTTTCACTCTTGACAATATTTTGAACCACGGGTTTGAGCTAGCACACTCAAAAGCAATCATTAACACAAAAACGCCATATTTATAATGTCAGTTCTTATTTACATGTCACTTTTTTTTACCCACCACTAGCCATCCCTCTTCTATCTTTTATGTCTTTTCAAAATACAGGGTCTGGTTTTCCGATGTCGGACACTGCATCAAGGATTTCAGTGCTGCTATTTTCAAAATATCATTAAATCTGGTTTGGCACATCAGACAGTTAGACCATCAAGTTAGCAAAAATGATTATTAAAAAGCTAATGCTGTTTGAATTTCCCATCATTCTTTAAACATTTATTGTAATTTTTGTTTGTTGCACTTTAGGCTTTGTGCCGTATTATAAAAAAAAAATGTTGTTTGCTATCTCAGTCCCTCAGTGTCTGTGAATGCTTTTGTCTCAAACAAAGCTTCTGACCCAGTGTGCACAAAGTAATTATTAGTGCCTCATTGGACAAATGTGCAGCAGCAAACATCTTTATTTCAACCTGTCTCCTAAAAATTGCATTAATTTACAACTAATTTGGATACTATGCAGGAAACGTAATGCCTCTCGGATTGGGTTTTTAATCATTATAATGAAAGGAAGGTATTTACGTTAGATGTTTCTGCAAATTGTTTATTGTCGGTGCAAAGTGTTCATCCTGAAAGTAAGCGTTCTCTACTGAAACCTAAAAATCAAAGAACCCTTTTACATGTGAGATTAGGCAGCTTTGTTGCTCCAATGTGAACTTTAATATTTACTATGTGGAAACTGTTTTAATAATAAGCCTAAGTGACTTGTCTTTTTCTTTATCATCATCATCATTATCATCATCTTCTACCATCTTAAAGGCTTAGTTCTGAATTTTTACAGTGGAATTGTATGAAGCACCTATCCATTATAGATTCTGGCTAAACAGTGGTGCTCCTTTGGCAACAGCTAACCGTGAAGGTGGAGGTGTTGCTCTGCTCTTAAGTACTGACGTTACCATTGCAAAAAGTGTAGACACAGAGATTAGACTGAAAAGATGAAGCTGGGTCAGTTTTGAGACCTGCTTTTGGTCTATAGTGACAGACAGCTTTGTTACTGAGCAGTTCTGTTGCAGTGGGACAATATATTGACTTTTGGTTCTTGACAGTTCTTTGAACACTGCCCCAGTTTGGGGAAGCAGACAGGAGTGACGACATGGACACAAGGAAACGTAGATAGGAACAGTAGCTAAATGTATTTTAGCCACCTAAAACGTCATGCTGGTTTAAGTCCATGTTATATTTAGTACATTCTCAGTGTTTTTCCAAGGAAAAACTGAAGCCGTTCTATTGCTGTCTTCATGAGGCAGGGTGAATTATTAAAAAAAAAAAAAAAAAGAAAAAAAATTAAATGTTGTTCTTATGCAGCTCTCCCTTATCAGCCCTACCTAAGCACAGACCAAATATAAAGATAGACAATATGCCACCATTTCTTGCTGTGATGGAAAAGTGACATATATCACACTGAGGGAATGAGCCTCAGAGTCTGAACAGACATTCAGTACTTTATATAATCTATATGTAAATTTCCTGTCTGTAATATATGTGCAAATGTACTCTGTCCATCCTAGAAGAGGGATCCTTTTTCTGTTGCTTTAATTCCAGAGGGAGTTTTCCTTATTTGATCCAAGGGTCCATGATGGTCCATGTTGGAGATTGTACAGACACTAAAGTTGTGTGAAGCAAAGTGGTGATTTCACCATCTGATGCAAAAAACCAGCCTACTTAAAGGAGTTAGGGAGACACCAAACCCTCTTGGCTTTGTTTCTTCTTGTGTTGTTTATGTGAGTTTGTGACTTTAGCGTCTGAAATAGTGGTACAACTGAAATTCTCATGGTTTGCAACACAAAAGTGAAGGAGTCTGGTGGCTTTAAAAGGAAGTGTATTGTCAGATGGCAGTGCAAACCAGTGGAAATATACCCAATGTTAGTTCTACATATAGATTTGTTTAGGTGGTTAAAATAGTGTTCACCGTTGCCCCTATCCAGAGCGGTTACCGTCTGTGCACTTACCTTCTGTGTCAGTACTCCTGTATACTTCTCCACACAGAGGGCATGCTGACCATGATGACTATAGATAAGCACTTCTTAAAAAAAAAAAAAAAAAAATCATCCTTTCACTAGTCACTGGTGATCCACTTAAGGGTTATAGTAACATTGATCCAGGTTGACTGATCAGTGATTCCTGGTTCATTTCTCACAATGCTCCAACTAAACTGACCCCAAAGAGGCACTGGTTATCTGTATCTAAGGGTCAGGCTCAACTGACATACATACATGTTTGAATGGATGTAGTTTAACTTGTGTTTTAGCCACATGCTAAACTAATAAACTCAAAGACGTTCTGTTTTAAATTACACCTGCTACATGCATTTTGTCCTTACACTTCATCTGTTAGAGCTCGAGCTGAAATGATTGATTAATCGACTCGAATCGATGAAAGAAAATATTCAATTACAGTTTTCTTCAATTTAAGCTTTGTCTGCCTCTAAATATTGGTTCCGCTGTTGGAGTGCAGCTCAGAAGAGATGAGGACAAAAAGGCAGAAAATGTCTACGTTTTCACTTTTCTACACTTTGGAACCATCACTTACTCCTTTAAGATTGTATGTTCTATGTTAGTTCCATGTTAAGTTGTTATAAGTTAGTAAGTTGGATCCAAATGTGTTGAAGACTGCAGTGCACAGACTGTTTGGAGATGTCATTTGATTTTGTTGTTGTTTATATGTAGCTATTTTATATATACTCTTTTACTGTTGTTATTGTTGTTATTTCTATATAGTTATTTCTTATATATCCTTTTACTTGTATACTTAATATTAATAATAATAATAATAATAATGAATCTCAGAATGCTACAAAGGAAAAGGGTCAGATGCCCCCAGAGAACATAAAGATCAACAGTTAAAAGCCTTTTTAAATAGTTGTTTTCAGTCTACTTTTAAAAGAGTCCAAGCTCTGCATTTCTCTGAGCTCTACTGGGAGGCTGTTCCAAAGCCGAGGTGCAGCAGAACAGAAGGCTCTGTCCCCCATGGTGCGGAGCTTGGTGGTGGGTGCACGAAGGAAAAGGCTGCTGGATGACCTGAGGGTACGGGTGGAGGATTGTTGTGAGATGAGTTCCTGAAGGTACAATGGGGCATGTCCAGTGATGCATTTGTGTGTGAGAAGCAGGATTTTATAATCGATGCGGGCAGAAACAGGCAGCCAGTGCAGTGAATACAGAATCGGTGTTATATGGTCGTACTTTCTGGCTCGGACCAGGATTTTAGCTGCACAGTTTTGGATATATTGCAACTTTTGTAATTCTTTGGCAGGAATCCTATAGAAGAGTCCATTGCAGTAGTCCAGCCTTGAGGAGACAAAAGCATGGACAAGTTTTTCTGCATCAGGAGCGGTTAGGAGAGGGTGGAGTTTGGCAATATTTCGGAGGTGATGGAAGGAGGCTTTACACAGGGGTTTGTTGTGTTCCGAGAAGGTTAGATGAGAGTCGAATCAGACTCCGAGGTTTGTTACTGTGGCAGAGGAGAGGTTTATGACTTGCTTGTCAAAAATGAGCTGGGATATGGATGAAGAGTGGCTCTGGTGCGGTGTGCCAACAAGTATTACCTCAGTTTTTGTGCTGTTTAGTTGAAGGAAATTAGTGTTCATCCACGCCTTTATCTCCTCAAGGCAGGTTGTGACATGTGCCAGGGTTGCAGATGGACTTGAGGCAGTTCGAACATAAAGCTGGGTGTCATCAACATAACAGTGGTAGGACATCCCATATTTGCTGATGAAACTACTGAGGGGGAGCATGTATGTTATAAATAGTATGGGGCCAAGCACCAACCCCTGTGGAACCCCACATGTGACTGGGAGTGGCCTAGACGTACATGACTTTTTGTGGTTGTTTCAGTTGGTTCTGGAATAAAGGACAAGTTGTTTTATTTTCTCTCTCTTTTTTCACCTATTCAAATAATCATTTAATTGAATACAATCCAATAGAATAATCAATAGATTAATCGATTCCAAAGATAATCTACCATGATCAAATTCTTGTGAGTAATTCAATCACCGCATTATGTATCAGTTGTGGTTGAGTGCTAAATTAGGAAAAATGTATTGTTTGATTCATGTGGTAAGTTAGTGATAAAGGTGTAAAAGCACTTGAGGGGTAGGATTAAATAAGTTTACACTTCTTCCCACTTCTTTTTGACCATGCACATTCAAAACACGTACTTGAAGACAGATTCTGTACATTTAAATGTTATTTTGTTTTTCTCTTATTTTGCTTTCTTTTGTTTTATTTTGTTTCTTTGCATGTTCTAAATAAAAAAATAAAAATAAAATCCATAGCTGCAGCTCTAGTTACAACCCTGACCCTTGGTGAAAGTCCCATTATCTTTCTTTTGGATGTGCTTATAAAAAGGTTACGTGGTACTCAGAGGACGCAACACCTGGCATGTTGTGTAAATTCTTGTGTGCCGTTCAACTGGCCTTCTACCCAGTGCTCCTCACACTTCCTTAAATGGATGAAACTGTCTCCATCCCATCATCCCTCTCACCTCTCTTCTCTCCAAAGTACAAGGTCTGCTGTGCGGTGTTGGACCATTGCAGGGAGGAGTTGTCGCTCTCGGCCACCACGCAGGTCAGTGTCACCTTACCCCCCACGGACGCAGTCTTATCCTTGGTCCTCGGCTGAAGGGGGTCGTCATCTGAGCAACGAGAAAGGAGGAGAAGGGAGGCGGTGTGTCAGACAGTGAAACAACAGAGACAAGTCACCGAGACACTTCACTTATACCAAAATACAAGCAAAAATAGTAGCACACACCAACACGCAAATCAGATAAACCCACAAAACGCATTACTCGCCTCCCTCTCTTTCCTTCTCTCTATCTCCCCCCGCCCATCTCTTTCTCTGCTTGTCAGATTATCTGTATATCTCTATCTGTCTTTCTGAAAGCACAGGCACAAAGCGCACACACACACACACACACACACACACACACAGACATGCTGTCACAGAAACAAAAAAAAGCAGACAAATGGCTATCTGCTTGTACGTCTGCGAGGCCAATGTAAGAGCGATGAGTCAGTCGCAGCCCGGGCATCCAGAGACTGCAGGACCTGAGGGACCGGCAAAAGATGAAGAGAGCTCGGCAGACGGCAGCTCCCGACAGGTCAAAGCAACAACAAGAGCACAGTCCTGTACCTCTAATGGCGCTGTAACCCTCTTTTGTCGATATCTGTGTCAATTTTTAACTGCATGCATATGTATCGGCTGGTAGAGAACAAGCTCAAACGGGACGGGCATTATGGAAATCAGCAGGTCAGAGGGAATGAAAAAGAGAATACAAATGACCCTGTATAATGAAGGGATTTCCGAGGCTGGAGCTGGAATAGGAACACCACAAAAACTACTGAGCAGTGAACTGTCTGGGTGTGTAAAACTATTCAAATTGGCTCAAATTATGGTATTTAACAGCACTCCCTTGATAACTGGTGGTAGTGCAGGCTAATTCTGCTCTGCATGCGCCCAGTGTAGCAGAGGATTAAGTGAATCCAAGCAAGAGATGTATACTAAAATATGTAGCTTCAAGTTGAACTACGTGTGGTAAGCAACATGGAACATGGCTGCTGAGGTGCTTTGTGCCGTGTTGCCTCAAGTACGTCAAACCACGTTCCGCCATGCTCCCTTCCCTTCCTGCTTACTTCAAAACGTGCCAGGGCTCGCCGTCTAATCTTACTCAAAACAAAAATATAGCATAATTGACGACAAGACCAAGCCAACAACAGGAACATCTCATAAGAAGAAATGCCTCAAAGCGGTCTCCTCACCCCAGAAAATACGGTGTGTATAAATAGTTTAATTGGAACCAAATTGTCAAGCGGGAGACAGGTTTATATTCGGTGTGGAGCGTTATCACATCCTTGCACCGGCGGTGGAATTGATTTTTTTTTTTTTTTTTCAGCAGGAAGAACATCTGCTTAAGAGTGCTTCGGCGGAACTCCCATCAAGACATGAAAGAAAGAGGGGGAGCACTGGAAAGAGAGGATGCAGAAAGAGGAGGCAAGAAAACTAACTGCATGTAGCATCAAAAACATACATTTGCTGTACATGAGTAACAAAACGCATCGACGTGCTTTGGATTGTCATCTTAAAGCCGGATGTCCAGTTATTACCAAGGAAAGAAAAAACTTAGGTTTGCCTTAGGGCTGAATAGATTCAGAGGAACATCAGCTCTTCAAGGTCCATCTAAAATCTGCCAGTAGGATTTAAAGCAGCACCCTAAGACTCCCAGAGACCTTTGTGTCAGAGTTAAGACGCTCTCTCACTCTGTTGTGTTACACTGCAGTCCTGACCTTGTGGTTGTTTTTTTTTTTTTTTTTTTCCCTGAGCACCATGGTGGCTGTGGGCTGAATGTGTGGTCGAGTGCACCACAGATTAGTGTCTCCTTTAATAGCGTCTTGGGCTAATTCTTGCAGCTGATCGCAAGAGCACTCTACTTGGCATGAACACTTTGGGTAAATTGGCTGTCCCAGTACATCACGCTTTAAACCAACCACAATGAGCTCCGACAAGTTATTCAAACCTGTGGTGAACCTTCAGACTCTGCACAACGCTGACATTTCTGATGGAGAACATGTCTCCGAGTGATATTTGTACTAGTAAATACAAGGCAAATACAAGGATTTAGCCCATCCCCTGTTTATATAGAATGAAATACTGAAACTCAAGCTGTTGCATTTGCTGAAGAAAAAGAACTTTAGAACTTTACAAACTACTGAATGTAAAACTGAAAACACTAGAATTGACATTATTTTACAACAGTACAAACAAAGAATTATGAGCCATGAACACAGCTAGACATTATAATTACTCACAAATCCAGAAGTCTTGCAAAGGTTATAGTTTAGATAAAATGACAGAAGAAATGACACAGATACATTTTGTCAATTCTATATGCATACTTATTTACCAAACAACCATTTAAGATGGCAAAATGTACGTTCATGGACTCATGTAGTGTGTTTAATTGCAATTTGGTGTTTTATTGCACTTATTTCCATTGCAATTTGTCATTTACATTTGGGTGATTCTATGAAACTGGTCCTAAAAACAGGACATGGGGCTAAAAATTCAAACCAGATGTAGACTAATGTTATGAAGCAAG
>JAPQRP010000011.1:26906710-26929623 GCA_037367295.1 Apogon hyalosoma | reverse complement strand
CTAACAGTAGAGTTAAAAGTCAGTGTAAAGTTCTGCACAGATGCAGTGTAAAATTCAACTCTACAGAGTGATGATTATTTTATGTGCAGGGGTTCAAGTGGGGGTTTGTGTTCATGTTTATTTAGGTTAATATGTCTGTTTTACAACGTTTATCAGCCTTTTTATGTTGTTTTTTTTAATTAATGTGACACCATTAGTCAAACCTGTAGGCTGAACAATGCCTGACCTGATTGTCATTGTGAAGTTATCAGTGTATTACAAGTGAGGAGAACTTTGCTCTTTCATAGGAAAAGTATTTCCTAGGGTGATTGAAACCTGCAGAACAAACGTTTGCCCTTCATGACCTCCACCATAGGGACCCCTGCAATTCTACATTGCTTCAATATTAGCATAGCGTGTAAAGTGATGTTGAAAATGACACTGCAGACAAAGAAATATAAAATAATTATAGAGTCATTTTTAAACTAAATTTGGAGTAAAAATAGCTCTATAAAGTGCAATCTTATTACTCTTAACAGTGTGAAAAAAGTGTTAAATACTTTTACACATTTCATTGTTAATTTTGTCACTGAATTGAGTAGAATTAACTCTGAAAATCTGACACTGGCCATAGAGTACATTTTACTCTAATTTTGTGTGGGACCAAATGTTATCTGAAACAGAGTTAAATTCAACTCCATAAGAGTTAAATCGACACTCTGTTTTTTACTGTGTACCAGGTTTCATTCAACACGTCAGATGTTTCTGTTTGTGCTGCTTCTTGTCAGAGGTCAGAGGTCATATTAAATAGCTACTTTAACCTTTAGAATCCATTTACTTCAATATGTCCACAAAAAAAAAAAAAAACAAGACACAAAAAGTAACATGTTAAAATGTTTTTAGTGTGTCTTTTAAGGTTGTGCAAATATTTCCTGTATTTTCTATCTGAAAAAAGAGAATGGGAAATGAATATGTATGCTCTTTTCAACCCTGCAAAAACAACAAAGCTAAAAACCAAGGCTTTTGCACAGTACTGTAATAGCATGGTTCCACTGACTGGTATAGTGTGGGTTGATTCAGTTCTCTATTTTGCGTGTCCCCTTTGTAAAAGAGGCCAAAACAACAGACTCCTGCATTAGCAGTTTTTTGTATCCTTCCGTTGGAGGTCCATAGGAAAATGTATGGTACAGACAGAGCGGAGCTAGATCAGCATCCCCCAATACAGTCCATGGACTGGGTAACAGAAAACCATCACCCCTCGCTGCTGGATGTCTTTCTTAGTTGTCTTTAGCTGTTGTGCACCAGCGTCATCTCACGCTAGACATTTGACCTAAACCCCACCTACCGAAAGAAGGTAGAGGTGGCAGTGGAAATGTTCACCTGAGCAGGCCTTACCATTCCACACCAACCCGACCTGAACCATACCACCCAGTGGAAACACAGTATGTGTGCATCTGTGGAGGAAAAAAAACACCTGCCATAAAACTAAACCTGAAAAACAACATGAGGATGTCTTATCTCTTTCCCACCAGCCTGAACATGATGACAGTCAACCTTATTTTGAGAGCCATTAGTCAACCAGTGTTACAACATAATTAGCTCTATAATAATCTCTGCAGTGTTTAAAATCTTCCTTGTATCACTAAGCACTGTAAACCACTCTGGTAATATTGCTCTTTTTTTGAAAGTTGTGCAATATAATCTTATTTATAAAAAAAAAAAAAAAAAAAAAAAAGAAAGAAAGAAAGAAAGAAAAATTGGACAGAGAGATGGAGCGAGGAAACCAAGAGAGCGATATTTTAGATTGTAAAGAGAAGGACAAGAGCTCATTAATGCAACAGCACCAGAGTTCCAAGGAACCTTACCCACCAGTTATCATCAATTGATAAGACAAAACGAAAACAAGAGCTTTATCTGCCCATCTGCACAAGCACAACACACACACACACACACACACACACACGCACACACACGCACACACACACACACACACACACACACACACGCACACACACGCACACACACACACACAGGGAAGATAAAGAGAGTGAAATCTTTAATGCCTTGGCAAATGCACTGACTGACCCTGCCAATAGGCTACTTAAAGAAATGAGTAGTCAATTACCAGAAGTCTGCCCTTTTGACTGAGATCACTGGAGCAGCTATGGGGAGCCTCAGAACCTGCTCTGTCTAGTTTGCTGTCTCTCACTCAGCTCAGACAACAGCCTGGTTTAAAAAGAGTAAAAATAAGAAAAACTTTCTGATCTCTGCAGGGAGCACACGTGGCAGTCACTCACCTTACATAACAGGGAAATGGATGTGTGTTTGTGACATTATTGTTAAAAGTAGCAGTAGTACTGTTCCTGTTTCACTGTCAAATTTTCTGTCTGTCTTTCTCCACTTTGTTTTTTCTATTTTGCTGCTATAAACACTACAACGGGGGGATGAATAAAGTCATATCGTATCATATCTTACCTTAAAAAATGATGTTATAGAGATCAGTGATTCTGTGATTACAAACTAACAGCACACCAGCAAGGAACACAGCTCAATCAGTCTGAGTTTTTGTACATGGTTTAATTAATGTATGTGATTCTGGTCTAAAAAAGCCCCTTTCATCTTTTGTCAAACCAAAGCTCCTTCTGTGAATTATATAATAAAACGATCTTGCTTTTTTTTTTCTTTTTTTTTTTTTTTTTGACGTTGCATAAGAAGTTGCTATGCACTGCACATTAATTAGCCTTTTGAATTTAGCTTCTGTCTGGTTTAATGAAAGCAGCTGAAACCAGCACTTAAGTGACAAAATGTGCAGTTCCCGAAATGTCCACTTGAGGCTCAAATAAAACCCCACTGAGCCCTGTGTAAAAATTCGCAGAATAAATAAATATACTTAAAGCTACAAAAGTGATGCTGAGTGATGGATAAGTAATTTGTCTATTATTGTTTTGACTTTGATTTTTGAAGCTTCTGTTTAGTGAATAAAACATGTTTTGGTTTTCTGTTTTTGTTTTTGTTTCGTTTTTTTGTTTTTTTCCTGAAAGACAGCTCTACTGTATTTATGGTTAAAAAGTTATACAGACAGTCACATAAATGTGTCATTAATTCAGTATTGAATGGTACTGTCTTTTAGCTAGCTAGCTAATTTGACCAACCAACATTAATCTGTGTGTTTATTCATTACAGTTGTTTCCATCATTATAAATCTTTATCTTTATTTGTCAGTATACACTCTACATGCAGACATGCAGCGCTGACTGCTTTTAACCCATCACTAGCTGAACATGCAGGAAGCCCCTTCTACAAACTGCCATGAAGTCTGTGTCCCCACCACAGCTCTATACCCTCCTGGGACTCAGGAAAGCACAAGTTTTGGCTTTTTTACATTAAATAATGGCCTTTATTGGAAACAGTACAATGCAAGAGTTTTTTCAAAAGCATTTTTTTTTTTTTAATTTTTATGGAATGTCCTTTGCAGTGGACATTTTTAGCTATTTATTTATTTTCAATAAGGCTGTGAAACTCTTGTCCCCTAAAGGGGACAAAAATGCATTGCTGGGTCTCAGGAGGATATGTCAATAATTAGTAAGTAGAAAAATGTAATGGCATTGGTTAATGTGAGAACTAGCAGTGCAGTTGGTGTTTACTAAGTTAGCATTAGCTTGGCCCGACTCTTCCAAAGCTCCTCCTTTCACCTCTAGTTGAAACATCATGTTTGGTTCCAAAAAGCTAAGATTGTTATAGCCTAATGCCAACCTTGTGGCTTCAAAGCAGTAACGGCCAGTGTCGGAGTGGTTATATTCACTTATTGGTAAAGAATCCATGGTAAAAATGACAAAGAGAGTCACTAAGCATAAAGTGGACATAAACACTCAGTGGCCCCGTTAAATCATGTTTTTGGATTAGTCCTTAAGTCCCTATTAAAGCTGCAATGCTTGACAATGTTTTGGTCACATTGACTAAAAATTCCATAATTACATTTCAGCATATTGTACTTCAAGTGATCTGAGAGAAAACAAGAACACTACAAACACCTGTGGACTCATTTTTGGGCAATAGAAACTGCAGACTTTGGCTACTCAGGTGTTTTCAAACAGGTAGGAGGATTAGAATGAATGACAGCTTTAATTACTAATTACTAATCAATACAGGATTGCGATGCTCTCCTCCATTGCATGGAGTCTTGGAAACATGTCTTCTCTCAGCATCAGGCCACCTATTCTTTATATTTGGTCTTTTGATTTAGACTGACAGGAGATGGCTGCAGAGGAAGGAAGTCTGGTTTCAAATTCTGGCATTGTTTTCTTATGATTTTAGCTCCTGCTGCTTTAACAGTAACTTTAATCACATACAGCATAATTTTAGACAAAAGTGTGCTTCTGTGTTTTTTGGAAAATCTGGAGGAGTGTATGTTTCGTGTTTCAATTCAGCCATGGCTGACAACATGTTTTTGAGAGGTGTGCATGGAAACAATTATAGTAAAAGAGCAGCACAGAGTCCTGACCTTATCCCCAATCAACACCTTTGGGATGGACTTCAGCAAAGCGTGCAACCAAGCCATACTGGCCTACATCAATACCAGAACTCATTACTACTCTTGTGACTGAATGGGAACAAATCCCTGCAGCCAAGATAGAATTTTTCATCAAAAAACTTGTGTTTTATCAGCTTCTTGTTTTACCACCTTGGTACATTGTATGTATGCGATGGCTGGCTGTTCACATATTTCTCTGTGGGCAGCATATGTCTTCATTTGTGGCTTGTGTTGGGGTTTGTGATAATGGCTTTAATTACAATGGCAAACATGCATATTTGTACTGTACAGTGAGAGAAATCCACAGAAATTGACATATGGTCGACACTCACTGCCGTAGCTCAGCTGTCAAGCATCCTCAGATTCATACAAATATACACAACGCACACACTTACACATAGACGCAAGAAAATACCACAGACACAACTTACACAAACACACACAAGCGTACCCGCTCAAACACACACACCTATCCATCGTAAAACCTTTCTGATAACACCAGGGACTTATATACCAGCCTCAAGAAGGACAGGGCTCTCGATGCCCAGGGACGGGCCAAGATTAGAAAAAGGGAATAGGGTAAAAGCTGAAGGTAGAGAATGAGCGAGGGAGAAAAAGAGGGGTGAGTCAGTGAGCCAAGGGTGACGAGGGAAGATATGCTTCAAATTAAATCATTTGGAACAAAAGAGGATTGTTGCCAAGCAACCCAGCCAGAGCAGGGTTACCGGGGCAACTGAGGTGACCCAAAGCTTGACCTAAGAATTGGAGTCACCCTTGTCGTCCGTCGTCATACACACAATGCACACACACCGTAACACCCCTCTACCTTTTTCACTCTCACTTCTCCTTTCAAGGTCCATCTGACAAACACAGATGCTAGCTTATTCCGGGAAAAAGGCAGAAAGCTGCTAAAATGTCATTTTGTGGCACAAGCAAAACACATGGCTTTCAAACCATCTGGGTTTTACACAACTAATAGCTGACAATAGCCAAAATCAACAACTAGCAAAGCAGAGCACATACACTGTCCAGTGTCCAACATGAGCTTGTGGAATAAATAAATAAGGCTGGATTTGGCAGCACAGTCAGTCCACAAACACTGTTTTTGAAATGATGGATGGGTCCTAGATCCGCCTTCATTCAGTAGAACAAAGTGCAGAGGCTCCATTTAGAGGCTATTTAGAGAGCTTTGAGGGTTAAACATCAAGTTACTATTGTTGCAAATCACAGGCCTCCATACAAATGTATCACATTTTTCAGAAAATCAGGAAAAGAAAAGGCACATTTTTGCAGGTTTTAATACATGATCATTATGAGTTGGTTCACTGAGATAAGCAGAAGGTGCATATTAATACTGGGTCCATATTTTAACTGTCCATTTGAATGAAAAGGCTAGCACCAGAACTGGTACAATGACTCATAGCTGTCAAGCTTAATAGTTGTCATTACCTTAATGGGATGTGACGTGAACCTGCTGCAATGTAAGTAAGTTTACAGTGGATCTTCAAGCTTTTCAAACTAGAGGTAGTGTTTCATATAACATACAACCTGAGTTGGAGGAACAGATTGACGTAATTAGAAGTCTTGATGAAATTCCTTTTCTTCTAATTTGTCCAAAAAGTTTGAGTTCTCTTTGCTTTCTGAAATGTTTTAAACTTATAACGTTTGTCAAAGCCTTTTTCTCACATTTCTCTTTGTATCTCTTCATAGATTTGGTGTTTTTTGGCCATTTCTTCTCTGTGATATTCTTCTGTTAACACAAGGAACATCACTGTCCCACATCTGTCCACACATTGTGCACACTAATGCTGGTATTTTATAAAAAACCTCCACCTAAACATTAAATATCATATACTGAAGGTGTGTGTCAGTGTATAAGCTGCAGGACGTCACCTTCAGGAGACAGATGCCACATCCGCTTGTGTTTTAGTGAAGTATAATAAGAATATATTTTATTTCAAAAGCACAAAGCATTGTATGGGGAGATGGTTTAAGAGGTGGAACATTTCCATTGGAAAAAAATATCCATGTTAATGTGAAAATAGCAAGAATCTGTTTCTTCTTACTTTGCATTTACATTTGTATACACTGGCTTTTCCCTCTCACAAGGTTTTTTTTTTTTCTTTTTTTTTTTCTGCATTTGTAGTCAGGTGTTGTTAATGTACAGGGTGTCCCAAAACATTTGACATCATTTCATCACCTAATAATTTGTTTAAAATTTGTTTGCTCTTTTTGCTCAAAAAAGCATAATCATTTTTATTGTTCTGGTTTCAGGAATAGACCATTTACTGCAACAATAAAGGCGTTCTGTGTATTGAAGTACATCCAAACTCAGTCAAATGTGAATGCGCAATGAGAATTTGTTAGAAAATTTAATAAACAAGCACCGACAGGAAAGCAGATTTAGACGTGGCATAAGAAGTTTCAAGAAGGCTGTTTGTGTCAGAAAAAAGGATCTGGAGCAGCAGTTTCAGAAGAGGCGGTAAATCAAATTCGGGAAACATTAGCCGGAGTCCAAAGAAATTAGAGTTAATAAGTTTGGAACATTATAAAATTACCATCCCCCAGAATGTTTTGTTTGAAATTTGTAGAATAAAACACTTTATGTCCAAAATCAATCCTGTTAAGTATCATTTCTCCCGACCATGTAGTCACTCTGATATGGACATCTCAAATGATGTCAATTTTTTTTGGGACACTCTGTAAAATGAACCTTTGCACCATAAGTCATTTTAGAATAAGAGTACACATTGATATACAGTTGGTCAGTCCTCTTCAAGTGTATTTGAAGATTTTAGAGTTCATTCAATCTTTCCACTTGTCACAGTTTTACAACACTATCATGACACAAAGTTACAACAAACCACACTGCTTGCTGTAAAATCATGTTCTTTGTGTCATGGCGTGTCTATTGTCTATCTTCACAAACTTGAAACCACAACAAAATTTAACATGCTCTCTCTTCTTCTCGTGTAATTGTAGGCAAGGTACATTTGACTGGATGTTCTGCTGACTGTTTTTTTGTGTTTTGTTTCAGGCAGACCTTCTTCCTTTCTTCTCCTTTCTGTACCTCTGACTGCTCAGCAACATGACATGAAAGGATGAAGAGTGCTTGATGGGAACTGTAAGTGTTCATATGTTTGTGTGTCTCCCTGGAAATAGCACAGAGAAGTGAAAACGGAGGTTCAGAAATGCAGAGATTTTAAAGTGACCGTAGTTCAGAGTAGACTATGTGCCTGTTTGTGTGTTTTGTTTTGTCCTTTTTACTGGAAGTGTATGTGTTGACCGGAATGTTTTCTTGTATCCAAGCATGTCTCTTTCCTCTGGGGACCACTTTGGAACTATGTGTGTGTGTTCTTCAGTGTGTTTTTTTTCTGTGTGTGGTCATGTACAGCCCCTCTTCTTCCCCCATCACGTCCATAGAAATGTGTGTACGCCTTGTAACGACGAACGCCGGCTAACGAACGCAACCTTTCAGATGGCCCCACGGTTCGTCACTCCCAATCAAGACAATGGAGATCAATGGAAAAAGAAGGCGAGGGGAAGGGTAGATGAGGAAGAGGAGGAGGAGAAGGAGGGGGAGGGGTTCACCGCTTACAACAATAGCTGCTTAGACACAGACAGTGAAACAATAGAGGCTGGACATTGGCGGTTTTTGCTGTGTACGCGCCCAGTGGCGGGCTGGCTCCAGACGCCGTTACGGCACTGCTCGTACGGCTAATTGACTAATTAGGATCACGTGTTCTTAGGTGTCATGGCCGCCAAGATTGGAAAATTGGCGCAATCCTGTGACCATCTGGTGACCCACTTGACATGAGATGAAATATGTGAGCAGGACATTGATGTGGGCACTCACACAGATCCACAAGGGGATGAGATGGGATTCATCTAGCAGCACATTTCACATTTATTTTTATCACAAACAATAAAAAGATCAAACTAATACTTGATATATTTTATCATATTCATTCTTGTTGAATAACTGCACTTGACAAAACCTCCACATCCACCCTTTTCCTAAAAGGCAACCCTTTATCAGGCAAGTTGCTGTTTTTGGTAATTTCTGCATACATTACAGCAACAATTCCAGTGAAGACAGTGAATCAACAATCTCTGGTCCAATGTGGTCTACAGGGTCTGTAAGGTCCACCTCTACTAATGAAAATAATGATGTTCAAAGTGATACTGTGTATGTTGACAGGTGTCTGGATCAGCACTTATCCTATATTATAAAAGGGAAGTGGACTCTGTGTGTCTCAGGAATCACACAAAATCTGTACAGAGTTGACTGCTGCAGTTTGGCATACTTATGTACTTTTGGTCAAGGAAGAGACTAGCAAAAACGGCAAGTTGATAGGACCAATATTTTAGGAGATATTAGTAATTTTGAAATACAATGGCCTTACAATGGCCAGTCATGTTGCTATGCCAAGAATCATTGGATCATCATAGAAACGGGTTGCCTAGCAACAGTTAAACAATAGGACCATGTCTCCATGGTGTCAAATTTCATGTGCAGATACAGACACACCATCTGAGAGATTAGCCAGTGGAACTGACTAAGAAAGTAAAAGAATGAACTGGATCAGAGGCTCTAGAACACGTGGTTCCCAACGGGTCAACATGCTAGTGTTGGTCTAATGTTGTAAAAGTGATGATCTAATGCTCTAAAATACATATTCCTTTCACCTTACATACATTTTTCTTTCTTTACTTTTTGGATTTTTTTTTTTAATCTTTTTTATCAGTTATGGGCAGGGAACCAAATATGGTAACTCCATTAACCTTGATTTTCTACATAACAATAAAAAAAATTTAGAAATATTTCACAAAAGTAATACAGTTTTTTTATGTCCTCCAATAACACATTAAGGTCTACACTCTGTGAGTAACCTATAAAGGGTTAAACCCAAGCAAACATTCAAGGGATTTTCACTTAGGGTTATAATAAAAGAAGACTAAGGTCAAAATGTATGTCTTAGACTTCATATGAAAAGGTATATTTTCTAGTTTCTATGTTTAGTGTTTGGTTAAAATACAACCTGAACAACTAAGTTCAAACATGGCCTAAACTAACCCTAACCCCACTGTGAACGTTTAATGGAGCTTTCACTTAAGGTTAAGCTTATATCAGAAGAAGTGGAGGGCAAATGGACTTGGTAAATGGACTTGGCAGTTCTATAGTGCTTTTCTACCTTAATGGTGCTCAAAGCCTTTACAATGTGTCACATTCACAAGAACAAACCCAAAAAACACATATCAATGAAGCAGTTACTGGAAGCAACCTGGGGGCTTAGTGTTTTGCTCAAGGACTCTTCAGCATGTGGACAGGAGTCTGGGATTGAACCACCAGTCTACTGGAGACAACACACTCTACCTACTGAGTCACAGCCACCAAAATGCATACATTAGACCACTTTTGAAAGGAACATCTTCCATTTTCTGTGTTTAGCATGTGGTTAAAACATAACCTTAACTACACAAGTCAAGCACGGTCAAAGGTAACCCAAACCCTAATCCACAGAGACCTGGTGTATATCAGACCACGCAGTAATACATCAGTATGCAGACACACAACAGCACCCAGACACTTACCTCCACATCCCTTAAACACAAAGTAAAGATAATGTATGTAAGTGATATGATGGTAAATGCAGCAAATAGGTGGTTAAAGAATGTTCGTATAATTCATAGGACAAGACACAGCTTAAGTAACCTATCATTCATTCCACTTCCAGAAAATCCTTGTTTTATTCTTTAAAGTACTTAATGTAAGTGACATCCATTTGGTACTACTTACTGTAATATATTCATACAATGTATTCCGGCTGAATTCATCACTGCTACGTTATTTCTATGTAAATATTATTCAAGTCAGGGTGAAAAAGCCTCTGAAACATCACTTAAGAGCAATTCACAGTGGTAACAGTCTTTTCCTCAGAATTATTCTCATTCAGATAATTTGACCCAGTGTTCTGATTCAATGGCAGCTTCAAGTTTGGAGAACACCAACTCTTAAGGTTCAACTCAGGTTTAGGGGAATACACATATTTTAATGTTCAACTTGTTCCATTATACCCCTTGGGTTTCATGAACAAGGTGGATGAAAAACAGGTTGAATGACTGTTTGAAAAACTTAAAAACACAAAATGGGGTTTTAAATAAATTATTGTTTGAGAGTAACATTTTACTGCTGGCATGTCAGGCTGTTTTTCCTGCAGCTGTGAACAAGAAAGAACCATCACTCAGGCTGCAGTATAACTATCACTTATCTGGTATAAAAAGGCAAATAGCAGGTACATATATCACCCACTTCTTAATGTACGCTATAAATTTTAATTTTAAAGGTATATGTCATCCTAAAAAGCTGGGTAAACACCCTCTACTTTCATTCTCATGCACGTAAGCACAGATGCATAACTGATGTATAGCGGTGGACGGTGCAGATATGCGTGCACTGTACCGTCAATGTCAAGTCAAAAACTAACCCCAGCAGAAACCTGTCTGGAGGTCTGAAAAACAGCCTAATGTGTTAAAGATTTACACTTTAGTTTTAAGAATATCATGCTTCATGTTTGAATTGCTTTCTTTTTTTTTATCCATCCCACGTTCTCTACTTGCTGTGCGCCCCTTTTTAACATATTGATTGGTTTTTATCCTTTACCCACTCGCTAAAAGGCATGTCCAACTAAACCTGCTGCACTGAAACGTAGCAACAAATTTACAGATATTGAGAGAAAGAAAGGACTTTTTAAACAATCACTTATTTTCCAATGCTCTACATCTGTATTCAGCTGCACAAAGATTACTTTTCATTTTGTAAAAGTTCGGTAAGTTGAGTATGTGAGCAGTTGTGAATCTTTCTGTACTGATTCAAGAGGAAGCAATTTATGTTTCAATTTCACACCTCAGTTTACACAAATGAGGAAACACATGCCTTCTCACATACCCATATTGCTATATAATCATGTTAGCTTGTTGTGTTGTTTCGTTGTCCAGGTATATTGAATTATCTGTCTCTTGGATTTTTGTTCCAACACTAGTATAATAGGGGGGGATATCTGTCGTAGTGAAGAAAATATTACAAGTTAACGAGTTTCTTCAGAGAATGCGATTCGATCGAAGCTGTTAACAGTAACAGGGTGTCTCTTTCTGACAATAAATGTGTTTTTAAATATACAGTGTATTTTCATGTCTGTCAACACTGCGAAAAAAAAAACAAAAACTCTGACCTTAAACATTCACTAACATTTGTGTAGCACTTGGAATCTTGTAGCTTCATAATAACCAACACAAATACAGTCAAAGGTACATATCTGAGGTAAAGAGTGCATGTATGTTGAATATAGCATACTTGTAACCAACTCAGAGAGGCCTATTGGTGCCCAGGAGAGGGGGTTTTGTTCTGTTTATTATATAAAACTCTCAATGTTGTCATTTCTTAATGTTCGGTGTGTCCCTGGGATAATTCCTTGGCCCTATGATTTTCTCTATCTACAGCATATGTTTCTTCTTAGTGACACTGGTTTCAAGTGTGGTCTCAATGTGCTTTTCTACAGTTATGATACATAACAAGCTATGTTTATGTAACACTGGATGACACTGCTCATGTCGTGAATTCAGACGCATGTCTAGTACAGATGTACAGAATGAATGGGTATGAATATTTTTCTTTTAGACGCTGATGTGAAAAATACATATCTCTTATTAGTTGTTCAACCAGCCAAACACCCCATGGTCATTTTTATCAGACTGAACATGGTTTTTAACTTATGAATGACCATGAAAAACCTTGATGCGATCTTTGATTCTCACTTGAGATTCTAATCAAGACTTTTAACAAAACAGTTTTTCTCTTTTTTCACTTTTGTACTATTGAAAAAATGAGACTTATTCCATCACTGGGCCATGCTAGGCATGTGAATGTATTAAGACAAAAAAGGAACCATTTTAATGAAAAACACCAACTCTATCCCACTTGTGCAATTATATCCTTTCTAAATTTTACTCAGTGGACCTAAAGTAGCTGCAACTGATGGGTCATCTTGTATGTTTATTTATGTATTGGGTGAAAGGGAGGTATAAACAGATGTTCCTCTCCATGTTCATTTTTGGTCATGGAATGTTCAAAAGATTTGTTTTGATTGTGATTCACTATTTTCCTGGTGGAATTGTGCATTAGCATGAGCAGAATCATTTGTCTTAGTAATGGTAATGCACGAATGAACAAATCAATTAATTAATTAAGCAGTCAAATTCATTCATTCATTTTAATGTTTTGTTTTCCTGGTGTAGTTTTTGTCTTGTGTATCTCAGTGGTAAAATCTATTGTTGCAATGTGGTTTTACTCACTAGGTCACTGGCAACCCATTTTGGAATCAGGGTTTTAGTCACATGTCAAATAAATTACAACAAAATTAAAAGATGTTCCCTTTCAAATAAAGAATAATATTGTGCAAAACATGCATAGAATGTAATCCAAAGCCCTAACCTGGCTTCAGGTTTTGGTACACAGAAAAGCGTGAATATTACCACCTTAAACTGATGTAGTTCAGGTTGTGTTTTAGCCAGAATACAGAAACAAGATGATACCTTGCAATTTTCAAAAATGTATTCATTATTTATTTATTTGTTTATTTTTTATGTCTGTATAGGTGTGTATATGTATGTGTGTTTTTGTGAAAATTACAATTGTAATTAATAATTTATAAAAATATCCAAGAGAATAAATTTTCCATACAGCTTGTCTTAGTAGCACATTGACCCGTGGGGATCCACGGGTTCTAGATGTGGTAATTTTTATGCTGTTGTGTATTCGTGCATGCTGTACCACATTTGTCAGCAGTCACCACCAAAGCATTCTGGCCATAGCAACGTGATTGTAAGGCTATTGTATTCCAAAATTACTAATATTCCTCAAATTATTGGCCCTATCAACTTGCTGTTTTCACTAGTCTGTTCCTTGACCAGAAATACCTAAGTACTCAAAACTGCAGCTGTCAGCTCTGTACGGATTTTGTGTGAATCCCCGGACACACACACACACACACACACACACACACACAGAGGCCACTTGTGTTTTGTATTGAAATCAAAAGTAACAGATAAGAATGCATTCATAGTTACCTTATATATGTCTTTGAAAGGGCTTTACATCATTACCGTATGAATTCGTCACATGCACATTATTTGATGACTTGACTAAGCTTAATGGTGTAACACACAGATTAGGAAGAAACAGAATGGACCTCATTTTGTTTAGTATTGATACGGACGTGGACCAGAGACTTTTACACAGGACTGAACATGACGGTTTATTGCGACTCACTACCGTCCTGTGTCTGGATCCACTGAACTCCGGTCTGTCTGATCGGGGGGGTCCAGAGGGGGATGTTGACTGTGGACCGGCAGAGTGGAACTGAGCCACAGTAAGAATCAGACCAACCTTGTTAGTGTATGATCCCAGCCGGACCCGGTTCTCCCGTCATGTCTCGGTGGTTCCGTTGATCTGGGTCTAGCCCCCACCCCCACCCCCGTTTGCAGCTGTGAATGGCCGCCTGTAAGCCCATTGTAATTGAAAAAACAACTAATAACTCAAAAAGCATAGCTTGTATCAATAAGCTGTTTTGGCCTGTCTGAATCTTGACCCAAAATACATTAGTACTCCAAAAGGTAAAGGCTAGCTCTCTCCAGTTTTTCAGTTATAAAAGAGATACACATACACACATGCACACAGAGGCCACTTGGTTTGTTTAATATAGATAAGCCTATTATGTTATAAGGGTTAGGGTTCTGTGAAAATAGCTGTTTTTAAAAGGTTAAATAAAACTGATTGATTGAATTTGGGTGAAAGAGCCCTTTAAGAGATTTTCATCTGGCTTAAACATCCAGGGAGCTGCCTGGCACAGACACACTGTTAGTAGTTCTCCGGGCTCAGCTGAAGTAGCACATTACTGTGATATACTTATGCTCTCCATTCATACGCTCCGTCATGACGCTGAATCTTATTTAATGTCAGGAGCCACATTTGCCTGGAGTGGAGTCTTACAAGTTCGGTACCGATGAGAAGGAACTGAAGTCATCTTTCTTTTTGCTGCCGTCTCCCTCTGTTTGGGCTCCCTCTGTATCTCTCCATCTCCTTCCCTGTGATCGCTCTACACCTCCCTCTCTCCCTCTCCTCTCCTCTGCAGTCAGTGAATTCCCTCGGGTTCGACAGCGGGAGACTATTACACTCACAGACAGATTCGCTCTCCTCCAATTTCTCTCTGTCCTCTTCCTCCCCCTCTTCTTCACCCCCCTTCTTTCTGTCTTCCTCCAGCGCTCTCAAGCCTCCATCCCTTCTTAATTCATTCCCTCCATCAACATGAATGTGTGCATTTGTGCTGTTTTCTCCATGCACAGGTCTCCCATCAACTCCCTCCATCCTTCCCTCCCTCCCTCCTGGCTCCTCCTCTCCTTCCCCTTTCCCTTTCTCCTTTTCTTCAGTCAATATAATTGGCATCACAGGAGTGCTCCCTGCAGAGTATGCTAAAACAGCAAGCACACAAAAACAGAGGGAGAGCAAAGAAGGAAGCAGGAAGGGAGGAGAGAGATGTGGATAAAGGCAAAGGATTGGGAGAAAGCAAGAGGGGAGGACAGGAAAGTGAAGAGCAAGGAAGAGGATAAAGGGAAACCAAGAAAAGAGAAGGCCTTGAAAGTAATAAAAGGAAAGAAGAAGTAAATGTAAAGAATAGAAGAAGAAAATACATTAAAATCAAAAACAGGTGACCAAGTGGGAACTGGAGGAGTGGAAGAAAGCAAAAGATGAAAAAGGAAGAAAGGAAGAGAAGGGAGGAAGAAAATAGTAAAAGTGAGGAAAAGAAGAGGTAACATATAGGAGGAGAGAAGGGCTCGAAAAGAGATAACTAAAATGAAGCAACAGAATAAGAAAAAAATAGTAAGGCTTCAAAAAGAGAAAATGAAATACTTAAACTGAGGAATAGAAGAAGTGAAATGAACAAAATATAGAAGCTGAAAAGAAGGAAGGAAAGGCTTCAAATGAAAAAAAAGAAACAGTAAAACACAAAAGAAAGAGGTAAAATGAGGAAACAAAAAGAAGGAAAGGAGCTTTGAACAGAGAAAAAAAAAAAAAAAAAAAAAATGGAAAAATCAAAATTAAGAAATGAGAAAACATACCAGGAAAACATCAGGAAAGAAAGGAGGGGAAAAGGAAAGCTGAGGAAAAGAAGGTAATGTGAAGAAAGACAGATATAGGGCAAAAAGGATGAAATAAGGGCTTTAAAAAGAAACACACAAATAGGAGAAGTACAGTGAGGAAACAATAACAGACAGAGGGCAAAAGGAGGAAAAAATGGTTTGAAAAAGAAAACAAATAGAAGAATCAAAATGAACAAATCAGGACAGATACAGGGCAAAGTTGGGGAAACAAGGGCTTCAAATGAGGAAGAAAACAGCAAAACTGAGGAATGGAAGCAAAATGAGGAGGCATAGAAAAGAAAAACAAAAAGGACAATTAAGAGGAGAGGAGAAATGAGACCATACCGAGTAGATGCAGAGAAGATAAGACAAAATGAAACACGAGGCAGAAAATAAGGAAGAAAAATAGGTGAGAGGAGGCTCGACTACAGCAATCAGCAACCAGAGAAACCAGAGCAAAATCATTCAGAAACCAGCCAGCCACTCAAGGCAAATTCAGCCATATATCTCCTCCTGACTAGACACACAAGTGCCAAACCACATTAGACTGTAAGACAACCATCCTGAAATAACCCAGAAGCAGCAGCACCCTCTCAGTCTCTGCCTCCACGGCTCTCTGCAGGTTTCAAAAGGAATAATTTCAGTTCTAGGCAGTGTTTTAATGGAAAAGTGCATGTTTTATCAGGCTAAATTGCAGAATTCAGATAAGAGGAGCTTGCTGTTCTCACTAATTGGGACCTTCTACATTTGTCCGAAATGGGCTAACACCTTGTCAGTAACGGTCAAGTCTTCCTGGCAAACTGACCTTAATGAACGCAAAGTTAAGTGTAGGACACTGACAGGAGCTGGGAACCAGTGCGGACGTTCTGTCCAGAGGAGCCCGACGGACTGGGCACCTGAAGTCACCTTTCCGACCATCCGGCCCCTCATTTCACTGAGATGCAGGTCAGAGGAGTGCAACAATTACTGACATTATAGAGAGTACATTACTGAAGATTAAACCATCACATGACTTTTGGCTAATGAGCCTCTTGCTAATGAGCTAATGAATCTCTTGCTGCCACTTGGGGGTAACCCAAATGAAGTGTTGCCTTGTACGGTCTAAATGCAAAACATGCAGGGCTGCAACTCAGCTTTGTTTTGATCACCATTAGTCCCTCAATTACTTCTGGATCAATCGATCACTCATGTCGTAAACAAATGTCAGAAACGGAGACAAATTGTTTGTTTGAAACAAAGACTGTACTCCAGAAGTGGATGCAGCCACCCCGATAAATCCCACTGGTTTCTGAACTGCCATTTTCAAGTCACGAGTTCACACTTTGGCCATTGCTGTCTTGGAGTTTTGGAGCCAGAAGTGACCATATTTGGATGAAAGTTCAGAGGAGGGGGAGGCAAGGGGTGATGTGTCAGCTATTCTATCCTAAACGCTAGCTTTCTCACACATGTTATCAGACATTTCTGTAATAAAATCATTTGACAGTCTCGTTAGTGTAACCTATTAATCACAAATACTGTCAAGCTGTCTGTCAGGGGGAAAAAAATTGACTCAGTGGATGAGAGAGCCAATCACACCTGCCAATCAAAACCTTCAATTCACCAATGGATTTTATAATTATCAGATATGAAAAAAATAAATACATTGCAAAAAAGAACTGGATAGTAAAAGCTTCCTATTAACGAGCCAAATCTGGTTTCATTCATCCCTTTTCTGAACCACTTAATCCCCTGGAGGTTCACGGGGCTGGAGGCTCTCCCAGCTGACACTGGGTGAAGGCATGGTACACACTGGAGTCGCTGCCAATTCATCACAGAACTGACACATATTCACACCTAGAGGCAATTTAGAATGACCAACCAACCTATTAAGGTGTATGTTTTTTGACAGCCAAACAAAGCTGGAGCAAACATGCAAACTCCACGCAGAAAGGCCTCAGCCAGCTGGCACTGAGTTCAACTCCAGGGCTGTCTTAGAGGTGACAGTGCTAACCACATCTGATCTGACTTTACAGTCCTAATGCTTGAATAGGTACTGCTCCACTAGGACAATTAGATCTTTTTTAAACTGCAGAAAAATCGGTTTCTAAAATCAGGTCTTTGGAGGTAGACTGTACCCTTATCTGATTTGTCAACCTATCTGCAAAAGGTGTCGCAGTGGTAATGATGTTGGCTCCAGGATCTATGCAGCTACTCTACTGATTTGTTTCAGACTACTGTTCTCCACAGCACCCTGCAAGTTGCAGCAACGTTCAGCCTTATCGTCCGCGTTCTGGATTTTGCATCATCGTTGTATGTAAGTGACGCAAAACACACTTTGAAATCTGAGTACCCACAGCATCTGGACTGAAACTCATCGGTGGAAATACGATCAGAATCGCATTCACGTCCTCCAAATATGGTTTGGATCCAACTTGCTAAAAATTTGATGTAACATTTTGCAGTCCAGACTTTGAATAATCCAACTGATCCATCTGAATACAATGTGTGTTTGAGCTGGCAGTCTGAATTAAGCCTTAGATTCCCTAGTGCTATAGATAAACAGTTTATTTGTCCGCGATGAGGAAATTCATTTCCACGGTAGGTGCATACATAACAAAGACAACCACTTCATTAGAGGGGTCACACAACAGAGGCCAAGACATAGATTAGCACTCTATAAACCGTCGACTGGATTTCTCACAGCTTGAGGGGGAAGTTATTTATTCAAACACTATATGGCTGTTGGAAAAAAGCTCCTGTTAAAGTGGGAATTTCTGCAGACAGTAGTTTGTACCAGATGTTCTACTGATAGAGAGATAGCAATCTTAGCAGTTTCTCCTTTGACAAAAATTTAACAGCTAACAAGCTTCAGCTTGGGTCACATGTATCACTAGGAGTCAATGGTATCAGTTCTCCAATGTCACCTAATCCCTCCAACTGTTTATGTCACTTATGCCGCGTTTCCACTATATGGTACCAGCTCGACTCAGCTCGGCCTTTTGTGTTTCCATTACGTAAAAGAACCTGGAATCTGGTACCCGGTACTAGTTTTTTGGTATCTACTCCACCAAAGTTCCAAGAGATAATAAAAGGTGACGTGTAAACACTGCAGACCACTGATTAGCCAGAGAATTGTCTCTGTGTCATTGCATTATCAATGTGCAGCGACCCGCCATTTAAAAAAATAATTAAATGCAGAAGTTTACAGTAAATATACCGGTAGGTTCATCCACATCATGACAGCCCACAAAACTGCACCGTGGTCGCTCGAAGGAGGTTCAGACATTTCTGTCCTTGGTGGCCGACGAAAAAATTCAGTGTGAGCTTGACAGGGCAACACGCAACCCGTGACTTTATCAGCAACTCCCTGAGCAGACGTCACAGAGGTTACACACCGCTTCGCTATGATGTCCAGATACTCTAAAGTCGGTAGTATCTTGCAATGGAAAAAGTCTCCAGGAATAGTACCTGGTAACCAAGTCAAGTCGAGCCGAGTCGAGCCGGTTCCACATAGTGAGATTTCCTAAGTGAGGAGTTCTGTTTTAGATCTTACCAGGTGCCATCATAGTTTCCTAAACTATGGATAAATGATCCAGATTATCTCATCAGTAGTCTACTTGCTATGAGGCCAAATATTTCTGACAAATAGTAGCTTGTTTAGTAGGGGTGTAACGGTGCACTCATTTGTACCAAACTGTCTTGGTTCGGGGCCTTCGATACAATACGGAAGTGTATCAAACGAATACATGTAGCCGATGTGAAGAACGCAAACACTCGGGAGGCAGGGTGGACACGAGCAGAACCCATGCACAGGGTTTCATATACATTCAACAATGACGAATTCTTAGCACCACTGTAAAAACCAAACAAAACGTGACAACAGAGAGTACAACAGAGGCACAGAAGCCTGGTCGGACGTCCGAAGCATGTTCAGTGTAACTTTCTTTTTCGGTTTGTTGTTGCTTTGTGGCACAAAAGAGTCCACAGGTTCCTTTATAGCAAAAAGGGTTTTATTTTTTAACTGAAGTTGATAAAAGCAAGTGAACCTGCTCCTCTTCTCCTTCACCTGCCTCTGCTGGTGTTACTGTGAGGTCACATTCACAGCACCTCAGGGAGTACTGTGAGGTGTTCACAAACACTCAGTAAATTACAGTGTTTCCCATAAACGATCATTGAACATTCAAAAATACATAACGTGGGGTGCCTGTTAATGTACAAATGAAAACAATATTTTGTAGAAATGTCCTGGTAGTTATGGAGCGCACTGTGCCGAAAACATATCAAACCGAAGCGAAGACCCCTGTACCAAAAACATACCGAATCGAAATGTTTCTGTACAGTTGCATGCCCATTGTTTAGGGTTCCAAGACACTTCTCTGATCAGACTCATTCACACATGACAGCTGGTCTCTCTTCAAAGACTCTCTTGCTGTTTTCACTCATGAATTGGAATCGTCTCCAAAATCTTTGGTTGAATGTTTGGTGAACTGCTGGTGGAGTGGGTGGTCTTGGTCATGTGTGATTACTACTGGCTTGTGGATCAGGATTGAGGAGCCACAACCAAATAAGTTGGGGGCTGGAATACTAATGAACTGGATAGCTACATGACTATTCTGTCCTGGTTTCTTCTTAGTTATGACACTAAGCACATGGGGAATGGAATATAGTTGGTATGTAGATGTATCCAACGCTGCTATGATATATGACAAACTACATGCATATGATACACAGAGGTAAACATTATAAACATATCGTCAAGGATGCAGGGAAAGATGACCCAAATTCAAAGATTTATATTTGTGTTTGTCTTCCATCAACAGAGTTTAAAGAAACATGTCAGCATGTGATCGTTCAAGAATACAAAATAATTCCCTGTCACTGGAAAAAAAAAAAAAAACAATTGTAAATGATTGTGTTGTTAGTAGATTTCCTGCAAAATCTGATTTGATGGGATATTGTATGAAATTCAGCACAGACGCCCTTCGAGGCTGACAATCTTGCCGGTAATAGTGTCATTTGTTTATGGCAATTACTTTATTGTCAAAATGTGTCAAGGGTTTCTAAATCTTTCAGAGCTACAAATGGAGCACTATACTGTCAAAAGCAACTTCCCTTTCTAATTCAGCACAGCCAATAAAAAATCTCAAGTTACAAATGGGCAGCACAATAAAAAGACCAACATCAAATTATTTGTTAAGGAACATGAAGTCCTATTTTGTTTACGGAACCAAAAGCGATGAATAAAACATTGCAGAGTCTATTATATTAGTAAGTGGCCTGTTCTGGAATAATCTAAGAGGAGACATGCAGGACAAAGAAACTTATCATAGAATGGTGGAAAAATAAGACCTCTAACACAGACATTTCACACATATTCATGCTTTTCAAGGCCTTAAATTTATTTTAGGGCCTTTGCAATTTTAAACACCCATGGATGCTCTCCCTTGCTCTGTATTTTTTATTTTCCCCATGTCTCCTCTGACTTTCCTTCTCTGCCTCCCTTTGTGTGTCTCTTGCCATCCCTTCCTCTATCTAATCTTGCTTTTCTGAAGCCATGGAGCCAGAAAAAAAAGAAGAGGACAGAGTCTATTCTATTCAAATCCAAAAGCTGGGAGAGTAGACTCAAATCCGACCCAATCGCATTTATTGTGAGGTTCCGCTCCAAATGGTAATTTGTCGACTGTCTATCGGGTGGGGGTGCGGGGCTTCGGTGACTGACGGTCTGACTACAACAAAGCTGCCCGGGGAGGTGGTGACGCAGGAGGTGCTGACACCATGTTGTTGTGGTAATCTCACTTCTTCTGTGCATCTTTTACACATCATTTAAGGATCATTGTGTTTTCAGGTGTTGTTGGTCATTCTGATTAGAACCTACCTTTATTTTACACCCTTAAAAGACAACACAAAGGTGCTTGGACTCTGTTTCTCGTATACTTGGAGGACGTTAGCTTGGACTAAGGATTATATCTGTATACCAGTGACTGTCTTCTGCCCCTCCTCCTTTAAGTAAGGACTGGCTAGTTAATTATTTAATTAGGTATTGCACAAATCTGAGCCTTTGTTTTTGTGTTTTTACATAACTGATAACTGCAAAATAAATTATTATTAAAAGACAACACAAAGACTAAACTACAGGTGTTTGCTACACTTGGATATACTGTAGCTTATAGTTTCTGTAAGATCTGAACTTAAGCTTCAAGTCAGTCTCGAGCATTGGGCAGTTTATGTTTCGGGGGAGGTAAAATTTCTTTCAGCGTAAATTCATCATCACACATTCCTTTTGTATGAGAAAATATCATTTGAAATAAAAACAAAAAGCAGCCAGTAAAAAAACATCAGAGTCAACCAAGGAAATTTGTCTGTTTTCAGTGTTAATATTGAAGTGAAGTTTCATGCAAATTATGCTGTTTCCACAGCAAACTACAGCTCAGTAATTTCTTTAACCTGTCACGATTTTTCCACCAACGCAGTTCCTGGACCAGTTCAGAGTCTGTGCCTAATCTCGAACCAGTTTTTTGCATGTCACAGTGTTTCCCTAATTAGTTCTTATGCAGGAACACTGGTTACATAGCAGAAGCATCAAAACTAAGTGATGTATCTGAGGGGGGTTTGGTGGTTCCGTCGGACGCTTGCTGACCGAGGGGACCAGCCTGCAGGACCCCACATCTCTGGAAAGGTCTGAGTGAATTTTCAAGTAGTTTTCTATCTCGATAAATCAACCACAGATGTAAGGCTTGTTTAACTGTATTCTCATCTGAATAAACATACTACATTCCATGACTCTACAGCAGCAGCATTTCAACAAATAATACTTATCATTTGTCAAGTTGGTAATGATTGCTAACATTTGCATGCTTCTTTCCAACAAGTACAGGCTATCCAGACCAATACTATGATGCATGTCTCTACCATAATCGGTTCTTAAAGGGCAGTCGGTGCAACACTAGCACTGGCCCAGAACTAGCACTGGGTTTGTGTTAGTCCAGTGGTTTCCAACCTTTTTTGGCTTGTGACCCCATTTTAACATCACAAAATTCTGGCGACCCCAGACATTCAAAAGGGAGACTTGTTTTTTTGTTTTTTTTTGCTAAAATTAATTTGTTTTTGATGTTTATAGTTTGCTATACTATGTTGCAAATAAACATTAATTGTAGATGACATTTAGTCTATATAATGTCTATTATTGTGGTCGGAGGCAGTAAAGCCAGGTGTAGATTACTGCACAAAG
>JAPQRP010000011.1:26884286-26895738 GCA_037367295.1 Apogon hyalosoma | reverse complement strand
ATATCAATTTCCCCGGGAAAAAAAAAAACTTAAAATTGAAAATCCTTTTGTGCCAATGTTGAGCCATATTTAGCTCAAGAAATACAAATATCTAAATATAAATTTGAAGCTAGCTTTAATTGCAACTCAAGCACTGATATGCGTTTCAGACTGCAGTATCTCTTTTTTAAAAAAAATTCTGTGTACAAAATGATACCTTGTACCATCTTGATATTTGACATTTAGATTTTAGATTTTATAGAGGTAATAGGTTCCCCTTAACATTTTACCTGCACTATGGGTTAGCTGGTCACATCACGTTGCCATGGTTTTCATGTTTACTCCACTGAGGTGTAACACACAACAGAATGAAGAAATGTCGGCGTGTAGCCATCTCGCCACCAGCAACTGACCCCATGACGTAAATGACCCATCCTTCTCTTTTTTTGTCATCTCAAACTTCACCTCTCTAAATAGTAGCAGGAGTGTTGATGAAACCAGGCCAGCTCTGACTCTTTCAGCCCCAAGGGGCGGAAACAAAATGTCATCGAACCCTTCAAACAACAACAAAAAAGATGCTCTCCCAGGCATGCCTCTGAAAGCTGTCACAAAGTCAAGCGTGACACCTCCCATGTACAAGACTATATGCCTCCGCTCCCTCCTGCCTATGAAGATATCAACCCGAAAATAGCTCACTGAAGCTGAACACCAGCCATGATAAATAAAACACAACAATATTTAAATATTCATTGTAGAATAAGGGAACACGAAAGAAAATGTAGAGGATAAACCTGAGCTTCTTTGCGGTACACATCAAAACAGTTTGCCTTGAGGAAGTTCAGCTGCATTATCAAATTCTTCCTTCAAGGGACTCATCAAACATACAGTAGCCTGTGTAAGAGGCTGATAGTCGTCACGCCTCGAGCTGTCCATATGAATGAACAGCAGATAAGGGCGTGTAGCTCATTAGCTCAATTATATCGTTCACTTGTGCCCGTCTGTCAATGTATTACACAAATGGGAATCGAATTTGCCAGTAGATATGAAGTCATCTTCATTGACACATAGGCCAAAGCAGAATGATTGTACTGTAAATATCCAGATAAAGGAAGAAGGAGGGGGAGAGTTCTTCATTCAGATACAAGACCACGGTGCCGGTTGAGCTTGACAGCAGGAGGTTTGTCAATAAATCCGTCTGTCCGTTTGTTAAAAAGAAGCAGGGGAAAAAATCCAGAACAATCAAAACAGCACTTGACATGCTGTGGCACTCACAGTGTGGAAAACGGGAGGTCTGGCACGAACACGCTTCCAATCCAGCCCCGCTGTTTGCTTTTGATAGCAAAAAGTCATAATGACATTCAAGTACTCACCAGGCTGAGGAATACAGCAGCGACAGAAGGAGAGAGCGGCAGATAGAGACAGGCCAAAACAGCAGACAGCACGCATGAGTGTTCGTCCACACGCAAGTTGTGATGTGTAAGCTACTGTACCAATGTGTGTGTGTCTGGGTGAGACATAAGTTGGTTGGGTGCCAGCGGGTGCAGCTAGCTGCGTTGGAAGCAAGAGTGTTCCACTGAAGCCTAAGTCTGTTAATAAAGTGTGTGATTAATTTGCACTGTGTCATTTTCCCAGGGTTTCCCTCTTCCACTCCTTCAACAGAGAGGGCTTGAAGAGCAGTTTAATTACTCAGCACTTTGCTCAAAAAGAGGGAGCATCGCTTGTTGGACACCACCTTACGGGAAAAAGAATGTTCGTAAGCACTTTGGAGATACATATCAAATGCCTACACTGTGTATATACAGTAGGGGTGCAATGTGTGTATATGAATGCAAAACACACACATGTAAATACACACATATCCAGGCAGACGCACACGCAATTTTTCGCCTGGCAGTCAACAGCTTGGCTCACAGGGGTATTTTTGCTTACATAAAGACGAGGCCTTTTAAAGCTGTATTTGCATTACATGTTTGCGTGTGTTTTTCTGTTTGTGTGGGTGTGAGTTTTTTTCTCCTGCATATATATATATAAATAACTGGATGTCAAAAAGCTTTGAGGGCCAAGACTTTGGTTTTAAGCCCAGTTCAGATAAGATTCACAAGACAAGCTGAAAGCGCCAGTCGACAAAGTCCTGAAAACCTACCACTATGCACCACCTCACCTACACAAGACAGCATATAGTTCCCATAACAACAATCTTCTGAAGTTCCATTGTAGGTGCCCTTTTGTGTAGCTGGATAGCATCCACAACATCTTCAAATGTGAATGAGGATAACGATAGTTACTTACTTGCTTCAGTTACAGTTGAAGCACTGATGAAATGATGAAAAATGAAAGGGTCATTCCACCTATTCCCTGAGCAATAATGACATTTAGAGGACTTGGTTTTGCCTCAAAATAATATGAGCTGAAAAAAACTGACTATTGAACTATCGAGTCAGCATTTTATCATTGGAATGGCTGATAATCATACTGTGCTTTTGTGCTCTAACATCAGCCAATGGCAGTTTGACAAAGTGAGTTGTAGGTCACTTCATCAGTCAACTTCAAATGTTGCATGGTTTGCCTGTATCATCTCAGGCATTCAGCTGTGACATTAGGGTTAGAGTTACACAGACGTAGGCAGCCCATGATTCTTGGGCTGGAGTCCAAAAAAAGGAAATTTTTATTTTTTAATACTTGGCATCATTCCCATATGACTATTCCTACATCATCCATATGCTGAATAAAAGATAGCCCCAAAGACTAGGAACAGGAAGAAGGCTTGCAACTATTTACAGTTTTAACCTCTCTGAAACTAAAATGTGTAGCATACATCACACGGAAGTTGGATTTAAAGGGCTGCAATGGATACACTTTTTTGTGGCTACAAATGGGCATTTTATTGTCTTTTTTTAGTCCACTAATTCAAGTTGATCAGTTGATTAGTTATGATGTCATGAGTGGCTTTTCCACTGGACATCTGCCAAAACTTTACCGATATTTACTAAATGTCGAAAAAGAAGAAGTACATAATGTTGGTTTTTCCACTAAATCACAAATGTGATGATTTATTTTACTTATTTGGGGCGGCCATGGCCTCAGAAGGTAGAGTGGGTCGTCCAATAACCTAAGTGTTGGCGGTTCAAATCCCAGTCTGTTCCAGTCATTGGGCAAGACACTTCACCCACCTTGCCTTCAGTGTCACTCGTACTGGAGTATGAATGTTTGGTGGTAGTCGGAGGGGCCATTTGGCGTGAACAGGCAGCCTCACTTCCATCAGCCTGCCCCAGGGCAGCTGCGGCTACATATGTAGTTTAACACCACCAGAGTGTCAATGTGAGAGTGAATGCATAATGGATCAATAATGTCAAGTGCTTTGGGTGCCTTGGAAAGCACTATAGAAATCGAATCCATTATTATTATTATCATTATTATTATCACAAGATGACACAAGAAGTCATGGTGACTAACGTTAATATCTTGTTGATTTACAGATATATCAATTATTATATATTACCCCTCTATCCTGTACTAAATTAAAAAATGATTGGGTTTCCTGGTGTGTCCACACATACCGTGCCATGTTTCTTTTAAAACTCTTCTTCTTCTCTTCTTGTAACATCCGTCAACATCCGTTTTATTTTTTTTAATTCACATGACTCTAGTTGCGGAAAAAGGTCTTTTCATTGCAGTTTTGCATGATATCCCAATTGCGCTATGCCTGAAAAACCACCTCTTGCCAGCACAAAAACTTTTAATCAAAAAACAAGAGTTTTGGAGAAATTGTTGTTTTTTTGCGTTAGGTAAATTTTTATGTGCAAGTTATATTCGTGATTTGAGGGTCAATGGAAAAGCAGCTATAGTTATCATATACCCTCCACCCAAACCACTAACAATAATAATAAAGCCACACACTTAAAACACTTTTTCAGACTTTATTTACCATGAATTTGGGCAAAAATTGTGGTAGTAATATTGTATGTAGCAGTATAATTGTATAAGTATTAGTTCCACATCTCTGTGATGCAGCATGAATCGTCTTTGACCTCAGCTTCCCTCTTATATACTTGTTTTTTTTATTCTTGGTCAAATGGCTCTTTAGTTAGTACACACTGCAGACCCTTGGGTTCAGGAATGCAGTATTAGACAAATACACAGACAGTATCTGTGTCTTCTGGCCTGAAACTCTCTGCATATCAGAGTGCTTTCACCTCTTTTCCCTTTTGTGTGTGTGGATGCATGTACAGCATAGATATAATAGCATGTGTGTGCATATAGATGTCTGAATGTGTTTGTGTGGCAACATACAGCTGAGAACTTGCCTGTTCATTGAACAAGGAGTATGTTTAAGTCTGTGCGAGGTAAGCAACCTCAAAGACAGACAGACAGAGTGTGTAGAGGTGTGTGTGTACAGAAGTACACCAAGGATTCCTAATAGTCTGCCTAGCAGGGTGTGAGAGAGCGAAGAGAGTGAATCAGAACGATGAGCATACGTGTGCGTGTGTGTACTCGGGTAAAAGAATGTGTGCGTGACAGTGTCTGTTGCAGATTCTCATGTGAGGATAAGCAGCTTAGGGAAGGAGCATATTCTTTTCTAAGTAAATCTCATTAATTTTAATTAGCTGTATATTTAGCCCGTACACCTGGATTGGGTGTAATTCCATTTGTATATATAGTGACTAGTGAGCAGAGCAGGTGAAATGACTCAGGTAGTGATTGTATTGCCGTAGCTGCCTCGTATTTGCATAATGTTCTGTTTTTGATAATGTCGTGTGCCTAAGGAGGATATCACAGGCGAATATGCATTCATTTCCCTATTGCATGCTCCACATAACGTGCCACGGTTCGTCCTTTTAAACGTTCACCTTTTTTCTCCTGTGTGTTTTTTCTGGCTGCCTCACTCTCTCAGCTGTTCCTTTTCATTTTCCCTGTGTTCTATGCACCCCATCATTAGAGTGCACTATGCTTTTTTATGTTTTCCTTCCCTCTTCTCCTTCTCCTCCTCCTCCTCCCCCTCCATTTCCCTGCCCTCATGCTCCCTTACTGTATGGATTTCTCTTGTTCACCTGCATGCCTCTGTCTTTCTCCCACTGTCTCCCTCGCCCTCCCTCCTTCCCTCCCTTTTTCCTGGGTAATCAGCTTATCCTATGTGTGTCCAAGCCTCTATGTCTGCGTTCCTCCTCTCTTTGTTTCAGATTCATTCAGCAGGGAGATTAGAGATGCCTATTTGGTGCCTTTGTCTTCACCCACGCAGTAGCTGCTGAGTTACACTGCGCTGCGATGGCCTCGTCGTCAAAAAAACCAGACACCCATCATGTGCCCAGATCCATGTCAAGGCCTTAAAGATAAGGTACAGCAAAGGCCACACCTGAGTCCCACCTGCCCTCCAGCAACTGACCAATCAGGAAAGTGAAGGTATACTAGGGCTTGGCAATAAAATGATCATCACAATACATATACATTCCCTTTGTCTTCTTTGTTTGTTTGGTTGTTCTGATGCTTTGAATGAACATTTAAATCTTTTGATTCCTGAAATGTTCACAGCATCAGTATGTGTTCCAGTTTCTTCAACTTTTACTCAGGACAAAACATCAGCCTTTACATCTTTTTTTTTTTTTTTTTTTGGCCAAGATTTGTATAGATGGGGGATTTGGACCATCGTGTAAAATATTCTCCATCACATCCCAAATATTCTCAGTGGGGTTCAGGTCTGTGGCCAATCCATGTGTGAAAAGCCTAGTGACCCTGATGAATCCTGGTATTGTCCAGTCTTTATGCACTCTATCAAACTGATGGTTGTTTTAGGAATGAGATGTTACTCAATGCATTAATTAATGTTAAAGAACTTGTTGTAGCTGGAACATATTAATATTTATAATATTATATAATAATATTAATAACATCATCTCGACAGTAATTATCCGATGGAAGGATCTGAACTATTCGCTGAGTTACAGCCAGGTGGGTACTTTTTAGCTAAGCTGTTTATATTAATAAGAACATTTTGATCATTACATGTTGGCCCCCATCACCTAAGCCGAGATGTAAATGACAACTTCAGTGTCTACAGTTAAATAAAGCAAAGCAAAACAGATGGGAAATGATGCATCTTGCAAGTCGCATTTGCTATATCCTATTGATGCAAACCATCCACTCATCACAGGCCCAACATTAGCATCAAAGCCTCAGTGAGAAATGATTAAATCAAAAGCTGCATCTGGCTTCCACCTGCATTACAGTGACAGATTGGTTATCAATCAGCTGACCTGTTCAATGACTTAAAGGCAGAGATAAGCTGATCAATAGAAACCTGAAGTCCCACCCCTTCTGCTGTGCCTCATGGGACCTAAATTTGGGGGAAAAAATTATCAACAGAGATCAGTGGGGACAGACAAGTCATTTTCTGATCCCCGTTGAATTGTGCCACCATTTACACAGATGTTTAGATAATTAAAGACAGTCACAGTCTAAGGTGAAGATAGCAAATGAACTTCTAGTTTTGTGCGGAAAATGTTCAGTTGACTGCATTGCTCATCACACATGTGATACATGTCAGCAACACCACATTCAACACTGCATTCCTTAAGAGTTAACTGAAAAATTGCCAGGAGATGAAAGTCTGGTCAGCAGCTCTGAACAGATTGTCAACAGTGACAGGTGGATGCTTCTATGAAACTGGTCCTAAAAACAGGACATGGGGCTAAAAATTCAAACCAGATGTAGACGAATGTTGTGAAGCAAGTTTGGAAGCACTTTGGGTCTATTTGAAAAAGAAATACTTACTGAGATCAAAGAGAAACTATTTTTCAGACAAAACCCATTTTTATATATATTTTTTTACAAAAATCTGCATGTAACACGGGAGACACAAAAAGACTTTTTTTATATCTTTTTATTCTCTCACAGGGTACTTTTTGGGAATCGAACTAATTATGCAAGACAGAGTGTTTGACAAAAAAGACCGCTCTTGCAAAATCACTTTAATTTTATTTGTGTTTAAATGGGCAGGTTCTGCATGTAACGCAAGTGGACACAATGGGTTACGCACGAAACCTGGAATGAGCCGTAGATTGATGAAAAACCCACATGTGTGGATTAGAAAAACCACTAAGATCGACACATTTAACACAGTGTCTTTATTTATAGTTTATATAAAACCATTTACAGCCATGTTTTCAGATCTAATGCACTGACACCTAGGTGGCTTTTCATGTCGCAGTTTTGGTCCTATTTTTGGACCCAATATTTGATTAAAAATTGATTAATTTTGGGATGGCTCAGAGCAAGAGTATAATTTTTTGCATTTATCTGAGGTCATCATTAGGTCCATCCTAGGAGAAAAATGTCTACATTTCTCTTTTATTATTGGATTTTAAAAAGCTGACAAAGTGCAAGATACCAAAATGTACCCAGTTAAAATAACGTCACCACCACAACTTTTGGGTGTTACTTTCTGAACTTGTAAAATTATCTTTTAAGTTACAAATACAATATGTGTAAATAGTGGGATAAAAAATACTTTTTATTCCAGCTACTCTCACCAATGGCTATAATACTATTTTTTTCTTGAACAACGGTAATCTGGAAGGGGCAGGACTTCACCTCTCTACTGGTTACAATAATTTTAACAACTAGTTTGATATTCAGTTTCAGATTTATTGATTATCTGTTTTGAGTATGATGTTCACTTTAACAGATTCATGCACTTTCAAAGTCAAAGACATTTAACTTCCATATATGATGAGTTTTGTTCAAAAAGGGGAAGTTGGCTTTTTCCTACTTCAAACTATCATTAATACATCGGCCTTTGTACAACCTCTCTCAATCAACCTCTATTAAAAAGTAGGCAAATCTATTTCATGCACCAACCGTCACCAGGGAAATTAAGGCATAGTTCTCAAGGATGGCAGAATAAGGCAAAGAAACTTATTTTTATGCCTTTTATTTTTAATTTTCTGGAATCTTTAAACACTGATGACTTCAGTGTTTCTGCTTAATAAAAGAAAAGAGGAAAGAGCAGAACAGATTACATAAAAGACGACTGATACCTCTTGTAGGTCACAGCTGCTGTATTTGCTAAGTTCACTGAAAGTATCCAAACAATGAAGAGAGCCTTGTAATACTGTAACTGAATGCATCGGTGGAGAAACTACAAGCAACCTATCACAAAAAATACCAGAAAAGGTTTAAAATACAGCATGTCCGGTAAAAGGAGAATTAAGGACTACCTCGACTTTCAACACTTTCTGTTCTCAAAAGGTGATCAAACCGCGACAGGATGGAAACACAGTCCACACATTGTATTGCCATCTTGCAGACAGTGCAGAAAAGTCTAAATTCACTCTAAAGTTTGCCATCCACTCAGCTCATCCAAAGACACACAGTACAATCCACTCTTAACAGCAGCGCTCACTCCTCTTTTCTTTCCTCACTGCTAGTATAGTTGCAAACAGCAGCAGAAAACCTCATGTCATCACTTCTCTTGCCTTCGAGGAAAGACTCATAAAAGACGACCTTTTCCACTTCATTGAAAAGTAAATCCAGCCTCTATAGTAACAAGTCTCATAATCCTACACACATCATGCTTGTTCTTGTTGACAATGCAGCCTCCCTAGCTACTCCCCGGCTTAGCATTAAATATTTGATCCAATTACAAAGGAGTCATAAATGTTGATGAAAACACATATACTAAATGCCAGGTACTACATTAATGCAAAGGGCAAGACTTCATTTTTACAGCAGTTGTATATGGGAGGCATACAGAAAGCATGCAAGCAGTTTGGTACACTGGGATTGAGAAGCACATGATGAGCGACCGCCAGGAGGACGTAAACTCACCTGTGCACTAGATTTGCGATATTACTAGAATTTGCACAAAAATGATCATACTAGCCATACTGCTAAACTGAACTACAACTGAAGCAGTTACTTAACCCATAAAGACCCAGTCACCGGAGACACAAACCATCTACAGATATAAACGGTTTAATACCTGTTGATCCATTAATCCTATAAATCCATGTAAATAATTGGTGTAAAATACAGTTCGTCATCTTTTCATGCTCATCAGATATGACCCATTTGGACGTTCAGAGGCTCCATAGTTACCATGGAAACACCGTCATCTTCTACAACATTGATTCACTAGTAAACCCATAGAGTTGGATCAATTACAGTGGATGGATACACTTGTTTTTATGTTCAATAAGCAATATCTTTGCTAAAAAATTTACTTCTTCTTAATTTTTCTCTGTTTTAATATAATCAACCCCATAATGCCAAACGTATCATATTTGATACATGACTTTTGAAGCCCTCTACATGATCAGTGTGATATTTTTTTTTCTTGAAAAACTTGACGTATACAATTAGAAACATGCAATACACAGATAATCCACCAGGGGGGAGGAATTCATTCACCGGAGGCCTTTCCAGTGACACTACAAGACTGACATTAATGAGGAAGGAGGAAGAACTTTGACAATTTAGAAAAGGAATTAACAATTTGTTAGACATGTTTGTGTTATATTTTTGTTTGTTCAAAAATAATAATATTTGAGCATTGAGGCTCAATGTATCAAATATGATACAAAATTGAAACTCATACATGGAAATTGATATTTGAAAAAACATCTTTTTGGTTGTTCAGAAGGACCAATAAAGGCACCAGTTTCAAAGAACTGGAATTTTCTCAGTAATTTAATGGTTCCGGCTTTACAGGGTTAACTTTGAATTTACTCTGAGTTTTCATGGACATCTACATGATCTGCGAATTAAATAAAGGAAAATGTATGATTTACACAAAAAAAAGCAAAATACAGAAGATAATATTGTAAAAACAAATGGTGATAAATCAGTTATGAAAGGAATAAATAGAGAAAAATTTATTTGGGAACTGCCACAAAAGTAACACTTGGTCTTTATGGGTTAATATGGGACAAGTGATATAACAAGAATAGTTTCAGGGAAAACCTGATAGCTGATTAACCAGCTAATAGCACCCACCCAAACATGTCTATGTAAGGAAACAAGGAAGACCTTTTAGAAAGTCAATAATCTTTGGTTTTAATAGAAACTGGACAGCTGTTGAACTGAGCATCTATGGCAGACTAATGAATGAATAAATAAATAAATTCATAAATGCATAAATAAATGGCTAACCAAATAGTAATGACCATGTTTGCTTGCAAAACATCAAGACCAAGCATTCACAAGAGCAATACTTAATGTATTAATAATAATATAACATATTCAGCAACCGTATCATGCTCATAATGAAGTGAACTCAAATGGAAATGAAAATGATCTCAGGGACATAATGTTACCTTGATTTCACGTATGGAGCCTCCACGTAAAAACAGTACTTATAGGATGTAACTTGAGTTCAATGAGTACGTGCAAGCCCTTTAATAGGCTTTGTGGCTATTCCCAGACTGAGTGGTCATGGAGGCTACAACCATCTGCCACTGTTGATTGCAAAATGTCATACTGGTGCAAGCCTCCACAAATGACTTATTATAAAGCACCTTATCTTCCATAAGTACAATGTGTTATATAAAATAAAGACCATCAGTAAATAAAATGAGTACTTCTTTACTGGTGGAACCAGTGCTCTTCACTCAGTAACATCACTCTGATCATTCCAATCAGTTGCTCAATGTTAAAACCACCCACAGCTGTGCAGCTTGAGCCAAGGCAGGAATAGACTCAGGGCCTCAATTAGACTGCTGATTCACTCTGAAATTTGTCAGATGCAGAAGTGGTTTTCCACATCTGGATAAAAAGCACCAATTATACAATATTAGCCTTTAAAGAAAATAAAATAATCAATAGGTCTTTGCATTGTGTATATTCAGTCCGAATAGTTTTCCTTTTAATACTGCAATTCTGTGAGTGGACTAAACATGTGCATCATCTTTCTATAATTGACATTGATTGGTTTATAAACAGCTGCAAGTCTGACATCAATAAATTTTTAAATTCAGTTCATTTCTAACTTGTTCAGTCTTCCATTTTTTTCCTCTTTTATTTACTGGTGATGATAGAACTGACTGGGCGAGGTCAAGGGCGTCACAGATGGACCGCCCACTACTGTTTGACTCATAACCTTTGAACCAGACAAGTTTCAGACAAATATTACACCTAATTAGAAAGGTCTAAATGCCATCTTAAACATACCCAAAGGGCAAAATTTTGTTTCAAATATTATTAAATGAAAAATATCAAAAACTACTGCAACATGGACGGACAAAAAATTAATGTCTATTTTTTGCAAGAAAAATTTTTTCAGTGTATACCTTAAACACTGTATTTTACAACCTAATAACTGGTTGGACGGGTGACACAGTGGTGCAGTGGGTAGCACTCGTGCCTCACAGCAAGAAGGTCCTGGGTTCGATTCCAACACCAGTCAAAGGGGGTGGGACCTTTCTGTGTGGAGTTTGCATGTTCTCCCTGTGTCTGCGTGGGTTCTCTCCGGGTACTCCGGCTT
>JAPQRP010000011.1:26866794-26879023 GCA_037367295.1 Apogon hyalosoma | reverse complement strand
CACTGTGTGTTTAGAATATGACATAAATAATATAATAGTCAAATATCAGTGTATTTGAATAAATGTAGTTTATTTATGAGAGTTCATAAAATGAACCCAGAATGATGGCAGAAAAATTAGTCACTTTACAAACATTCACACTCATAAAACTCCTCAAATTTTTTGTCATGAATTTTTAATCATTTCAAAATACATTTTCCTTAAAATATAAGTAATTACCTACCCAAAAATACAAGTTTGGTGTAGATTATTGTAATTGAATTTTTTTGAACACATGTTAACCTTCTCTTGACTTTGCCCTGTAATTGGTCAGAAGGTACAAAAAAGTATAATTGTAATTGAGCCAATCCATGTTTCAATTCAATCTGGACCAGAGACTGACTGTTCAGTTCACACCTGGAGGCAGCCTGGTGAAGGTTTCATAACCGCAAATGTACTTCCACTGAAACTGAAATGTCAGAACTTCTAGAGGAAAATAAGGTAGGTGTGAATACGCTCTGATACCCCTTCAGTGTTAGTTCTTGGTGAAAGAAATTCAGCTTTAAACAGCTATTGATATGTGGAAAATATTTCCTTCTGATTAGAGACTCCATCATAACTGTTTACATGGATGCTTACTAAAGGGATTTGATAGAACTACAACTTTGTTCAAATGCACAAAAAGGATGTATTTATTCCAGTTGGGGCAATGCAATAATTGGAATACTTGGTTATTTTTCTTCTGAATGGATCAACCCAATTTAATATTCCTTCAGATCGGGCCAGTCTCCTCTGATAGAGGTGGTTGTGTAAGGCATTTTACTCTGATTGGGCTATTATTCCCATTATTAGAGTCTATGGGAGGATGAATAAAATTGTGATGAAACTCACAATCACACAAATGGACAATGATATCTTCAGCAGAAACCCGACCAGGGAGAATCCCCAAGGCAGCACACAGGTGAATTAAAGTGGCTTTATGGTTGTGGTATCAGCGATAAGAGCCCCCCCCCTTTGACTCACTCACTTCCACAAGCTGAAGTGATGGCATCATCAAAACGAGGCAATAAACAACAGCAACCCCTGCTCTTTCATTGGTGGAGCTCTGGTGCTTCGAGGGAACCCTTAGCTCTCAAACTGAATCAATACAAATGCTGTGCTTTACAGCCACGCACTCACTGCTTCCGGCAGCCCATCATGACTGGAGTCAACAAAGAGACACCTTTCTGGAAAGCCCTTGGTCTGACCAGCCATGTGTCAATGACAGGATGGGCAATTTCCACTCCCTTAGCAATCAATTAAAACACCTGCTGGAGAATTCCTGCAGATAACGGGATGAGAATCAGAGGGGGGTAAGGCTGGGGGTGGTGAGAGTAGGGGACCTGATCAAAGGAAAGCCAGCTGAGTGCGGAGCACAATAATAAGGGCTCTTGTTGTTGAAAATGAGGTGAATTAATTTATTCTGAGGCAGTCGTTGTTGTTGTTAGGTTTGTTTAATCGGCGGTGTCTTTCTGAAGTGATGGTTTAAAGCTGACAGCTCCACAACCACGGGACCCCTAATTTTCTCGACCCTGAGTCACAGCAGAGTGATGTGTCTTTTAAGAGCACCTGAGAGGAAGCTGAGTGTGTTACTGCTTTGCAAAATCTCAAGAGCCCTTCTATCCTTCCATCTCTAAATGGCATTTGCTGTTATTATGATGCTAGCAGGCAAGAATGATCTCCTCTGATGTAATCTCACATTGCTTGAGTGGGCAAGGGTGGATGAGATCTGTGGCAGATTGATGAAGTCTAGTAGAGCTTTGTTGGTGTACTCTTGATACCTTTAAAATCTAGTGATACTGACTCGTCGTTGCATTTTAAATCTTCTTGATTTAGGCCCAAATTACTTATCAACACTTGTACCTTGTCGAGCTGCGAGTTGCTCTTTCCTCTCACTTATGCATGTCTGCCTAGATATATAGAGATAACATGAAGACACAGCAATGTGCATAATGTGTGATGCAAATCATCCCCAGGGCTGTAGTGCTCATGGTTAGAGCTTTGTTGGGAGTTTAATCAATCAGCCACTGTGCCTTAATTAATCGGCATGATGAACAGGAGAAATAATTGGTTTTCTGCCAGATGTGAATCTGTTGCAAACTAATGCCAGCCAATCAGGATTCAATTTATAATCACAAAACTGATCTGGACGACAAACACTTAAAGGATCAGAGGAGAATAAATACATGATACAAAAGGAGTGATATGGCTTTGGATTTAAAATTCTGATATGAGTTTGTCCATATGTTGTAATGATGAATTTTAGACGCCTGATTACATCTATACAGTGTTAGGATCATCATCATTCTCACAGATTGAAATCTAGGACACACCTTGGCATGTGCCGTTGTCTTTTGTCTTTTAAAATGCAACCATATTGCTAATTAATTGGCATGATCAGCATGAGGAAAAATTAATTGGCTCCTCCCCAGATGTTTCTGAATGAATGTGCAGAAAACTAATGAGGTTTGACTGGTTTCCCATTGATGCAGTAGAAGTCATTATCTGCAGCCTACATTGAAAATACTGATCTGGCCCCATCCAATCAGACCAGGTAACTGGTGGCTGAAACAAATGGAAAAGCACTGGAGCCAGTAAATAGCCAGGGTCGAGATTGGAAACCACTGGTTTAGCCCTACGCCGACAGAGCCAAATGGAAAAATAGCTTAGGCCTCTTATTAATGTCACAGTGGCTAGGCGGTAATTCCCCCAGGCTCTGTGTACCTCGGCTTGTTAATGAGTCACTGCTTATCAGTCAGCCTTGTTAACAGGCAGAGGCCTCCCATCCAAACCGCCTACTGCTATTGTATGCTAGCCGTACTGTGTATTAGCCAAATGTTCCCCCATCTTGGCACACAGGAAGTCAACAGTAAACAACAGCGGCACACACAGGAAGTGGGCATCGAGCCAGTGAGAAAGGGCTGGTCCAGAGGGGGAAGGAGCCTATTTTGTGGCAGGATAAAGTGAACCGCTGGCAGAAGCACACACATGCAGAGCCCTCCCGTCTGTAAATCTTACCACACTAACAACTGGTCCACATTGCTCCCGTCCTTTAATCCTTTTTCATTATTGGCCTCAGTTGGAAGCATCCGATTCATTCACTTGTCCAAACCAGCAGAACTCATCGAGGTAAATAAACTATTAGGCATGTTTCCTGTCACAAATGCAAACATCCCCCTGAGGGTTTGGGGATCAGGCTGCTACTGAGCTCAGGGCCAGGTGGTTGATGGGAAGCCATGGTGCTCTGCTCCTGCACACTCTCTTGCAGAGCACTCAGGAGGACTCTCACAGCAGCCCCAAGGTAACTGGGTCAGCAGTACAGAACCAGGGCACAGCCGGCCAATTGCATGCCTAATCTGTGTGCCCTGAGAGGCGCTTTCCATCCGCTGTGCATGGCTGCACATCCAGCTGTGGAAATGGATATGTCAAATGGTACGCAATTAGTGTCTCCTCAATTCGTTCACTTGCTCTAAGGAAGCCTGGCCTCTGATAAATCCAGAGAAAAAACAGTCAAGGCTGTTCTCTCCCTGACTCTGGCATACATCAAACAGGGATGAGACACTGACAGAAGGGAAAAGACAGAGTTCAGGGTGGCCGGGAATGAAAATGGTTGTAGCACGTAGCCTGTTGGTTACCGTATGATAATGAACCCCACAATTCATAAGGGAATCTTTTTTTTCCTCAATCTTTCCTTCTTTGAACGATGAAAAGAGACAAACAGTCTGCAGGTTTTTAATCCATAGCGAACTTAGGGTATAGCCGGGATGGGCAGCCCTGCTCTCTGATGGCTCATCTGCTCTCACATTGATTTGCTGAGCTAATCGTTTTTTTCCCCTCTCTGATACATAACATTGAATTATTTATGCTAAGTAGACCCTTCTGTTCCAGGGCCCTCTTACCATGGAGATCTCTCCATTATGATGGTATTATCTGACTCCCAGCCCCGCCCTGCTCCATCTTCAACTTAACGGCTCTGCTGCTGCTGTGTCACAACAACAGCGATCAGACCGACCACAGCCGATGGGAGTGATGGATCAGTAGCTCACAATAACAATATTCCCCTCTAAAGACACTATTGTAACTACTGTTCCGCATGCAGCTCAAAGGTCAGCAGAGAGTACATATAGACAGGTTTTTATAATGAGACGATAACATTCTAATCCATTTCTATTCGTTGATTTGTCAGCAGAATTACACAAAAACTACTGCATCAATTTTTGGTGGCAGGGTGGGGCATGGGCCAAGGACAAACCTATTAAATTTGGCAGTAGATCCAGAAAAAAAGGCAGATTTTTTTTTCCTAAAGTTTTTGATTGAATTATAGGGCTGTGGGGCATTGGTGGAGATATGCATAATTGGAGTTTCAACTGAATACATCATTTCTGGCACTGTTCCTTGAGTGCTATGCAATTGGAAAACATTGGGTCCAAAAAAATTAATAATCTTATGTTTGTCAGTAAAAGTTGCTTTATGAACAGAATTTGTTTTTGTTATACTGGTGAAAGATAAAACTGATGCTGGCTATATATAGCTATGTATATGACTCCTTTCCTTTTTCCTCTCATCTTTCACTTCAATGCTGTGTTTGCAGTAAAAAAAAAAGCAGGTGAGAGCTGTGAATATGCTGTTGAGGGAAATTCCACAGTTTAAAACATGGATTGACTGTCATGGAGTGTTTTCATCTTGTTCTTCATTCATTTTCAGACTGCAATTGAGTGAAAGGCAATGTTAGGTTAGGTAAATCAGCCTTACTTGACATTGCATTTCACTGAGATGGAACAATTGCTCATATTCACAATGCCATGTCACAGCTGAAACAATATACTTTGCAGATCATTCATAAATTGATACACTTACATTGATTTATTTTATACATATTACTTTAATTGATGTGCTATTGCTCTCTGTTCCACAAAGAGGCTGAATTATGATGCCAAACTTTCCTGATTGAAGTGACTCTAAATGATCTCAATGCAATATGCACACTAAAACCCTGTTAAGTCAGCACTCTGAACCTGCTTGCCTTCTGCTCTTAATTGCACTCTTTGACGTGTTTTCTCATCTCCTAAACACTGTCAGACATCCAAGGCTTAATTACTCTACTTGACTGACATGATAATGTAAAGCAGTGCTTAGGTGAAACCAAAGCAAGAATTGGTCATGCATGGTCAGAAGTCCCGCCAGGAACACCTTAATCAAAAGTGACATGCCTCTGAATGCAAGCCAAAATCATTTTCAGATCCAAATAACAAAATGCTGGGTTTCAATGACGAGCTACACAGCCAGGGTCAGCGCTTTGACGAGAGATTGATGTTTCATCATCAGCACCTCAATCTGGTGATGGTTTGTGCAGTTTTCCTCCTGGGTACAGCCTAGGGGGTTTTGAAAGGCTGTCTTCTGAATTGTTTAGCAGTGACCTCATCCCTGGATTCTCAGCACAGATGGACTGGTTCTAACTTTTCACTGGTACTGACCACAATAAGCTCACACAAACATTTCCTCACTTTCCCACAATTCATACACAGAGAAACAGAAACACGAGTCTGGATAATTAAAAATGAAGTCCAAACAGCTGATAGAGAAAAACAGACTCATAAAGAGATTGCGCTGGACATGTGTGCCTGCATCTACCGTGTATCCCCAATGTTCATATGTGCATGCATATGCATGCAGAATGCACTCATGTATATATTCAGATTTGTAAAATTGAGTGGGCGTGCAGATTTGAAAGTACAGGGCCTCTGAGAATAAAATGTATATTGCAAATGCAAATCAAGAAATGTCTCTGAGAAGCTGTCCTGTCTTGCCTGCTATATCAGCTTACGAGGCTTTGGCAAACACTTTGTGCAATTAAATCCCGGAAGTCATGAGAAAATGCCAACAGGAATCTACCTGCGTTGATCAATTTAATCTGGACTGGGGCCCAATCATGATGTGCCATTTTGCCGCTGGCGCAGTTTGCCCTCTAAAGGTTGTCATTAACAGCTGTCAGTCACTTGAGTGTTATGCAATTGGTAAAACACAGTGGTCAGATGGTGTATTTTTGTTTGCCCAGTGCTCACAGCAGGCATATCTTAACAAAGTGCTTCTCTCATCAAATCCTCTTTTACCCACTGCCTGTGGTCTTTACTGAGCTCATCTCCCGCCGACCTTCAACTATGACAAGCTAGTGTCATGTGTCAGTGTTTTAAGTGGGCACACTATGTTACTACCTGAGAAAGTACAAGATGATTACTTGCTTACCTTCAAGTCACTGAAACCGAATACAGACTACATGTGAGGAAGACAAAATATGGATCAGGAAGAATGCCAATACCAACGCATTTTAGCATAATAAGTGACTGGAGATTACACATGGTAACAAGTAAAAACAAGAGTCTGCCACTGGTTCAGTGAAGTCTGATGAATGTGTGTATGTGAAGCCCAGGCCCACGTGCAAGTCACACACATTCCTCAAAAACAACGGCAGAAATTCCTATGGGGTCCAGGAAGGTGGGATTGTCCCATGTATTTATTCACGGCTCTGTGATTCCCTTGTCATAAAACAGGAAACAACGCAAAACCCTCAAGTCAACAGATAAGGGGCACCACCGGAGACAGAAAGAGAGGGGTCACCGGGGTCAGGGGCCCAGGGAGAGACCGATAGAGATGCACAGATTGGACAGCAAATAGATAAAGGGAGAAATAAGGGGTGCTCACCACCGTAGACCATGTTGCTTTGAACCGCAGCTGCAAATAGTACTGTCAATAAGCTGACAATCCATAATGCGGAGGGGGCTGATGGGAAGGCCATGGTCGGGCGCACAGATCCGTCTGTCTCGCTGAATTCTCAGGAGGGCAGAGGAGCTCTGGAGTGTCACCTGCAGGGAGAGCAGTGGAGAGATAAAGAAAACAAGCAGGGCAGGACGGCCGGCCACTAATTGCATCCCCTGCCACCGGTTGGCTGTTGCTGAATAAACGCTTGGCCCACCCGTTACTCACGCGTTGCTCTATGGGTATTCATCGATCTGCTTGTGTCATACAGTACTGAGGCGATTGAGGGGAGGTGGGGACAAAGGAGGGGGCAGGCAAAGAAGAAGAATAAGAAGATGGTGTATAGATGGTAATGGGGGAAGAACAGAAGACAAGGAGGAGGTGGAGGAGGGGGTGATATTACTGTGGATTTATTCATGCACTTTAACAAGCTGTGCGCATGTGAAGCGGAGGAAAAGGAGTCTTTTGGACAGCCTAACCCAACTCCAGCTAATTAGATAGAACGCAAAGGCACATTTTTCCAGTGAAAAGATAGGGGAATTCAAACCAAAAAAGCCAGAACATAAACCGGGAGGTGCACCTGTCGCCTGCTGAGAATACTCTGTGCGCTTTGGAGACATGTTGGACACAGAGCCGCTCATTTGGCCACCGGTCCCCTTTTTCTCTTTTTGTGTGTGTGTATCTTTTTCACGTACGCACACACGCCTTTTCTCTCTCTTTCCCTCGCTCATTCTCTCGCACACTTCTTAAAATAGCTGCGCCGAGGTAAGCCTTCGGTCCATCTGTGAACCCTCAATGAGAGCGCGCCACGACTGGAGCGGTGCCTGCGGGACGGGCGGCGCTTTGGGCGGGGATAGAGGAAGGGATGGAGCAGCAGAAGGGTTGGGGTGGGGGTGGGGGGGTTAGGATGGGATAGGATGGGATGGGATGAGATATGAGGACTGGGAGGGGTTACGGGGGTGTTTATTGTTACTCCAGTCCCTTCCTGTTGAGTGATGGCGAGAAATGAAAACAAAACTAGAGCAAGACGCGCATCTGTGGGAAACATCCCCGGCCACTGTGGGCGTGATAGAAGCCAAGTTCTCGGTCTGCTTTTGAAGAGTAACAGCCGACTAAGTAATGATGGTGATAACAATAATAACAGCTCGTAGTGGCTACCTGCATCGCTGCGACGGACCGCGGGAGCACCGGAGCGGTGTTTCCGAGGTCGCAGCTGTTTTCTCACACCGTCCCCGGCAGTTGCGTTAGACTTGAAATATCAGCTGTGGATGGGATGAGATTTAGAGGCTCTTGCACAGGCTCGAGAGAGCGTGCAGTTTGTGATGTGATGAAGAAGAAGAAGGAGAAGGAAAGGGAGACTGAGAGGAAAGAGGAGTCGGACATCGCGCAAAAACAAAACGCAGATTCAGAGTAAATTATAAAAACACGCAAGGATTATACAGCTCTGTCCCTGGACAGGCATAACGGAATACACACACACACACACACACACACACACACATACACACACACACACATACACACAGGCGCACACACACACACACACACACACACACACACACACACACACACACACACACACACACACACAGCTACCTACCCCCAGTGCGCACACACACACAGACACATTCCTAGAGACGGAAAAGCGTCAGCAGTGACAGGTGTCTCCGGTTCGCCCTACAGTCTACAGCCCTGACCCTGGACAACAGCGCAAACTGCCATCCAATAATCACCTCACACACCGGTCTATTCCGCCTCTGGAGTCGGGCTTTCTGCTGCCGCTGGGTCTCCAATAAGGTCCCTTTTTAGTCAGGTCCCTCCTTTGATGCGCAGCAGTCGCTGGTCCGGAGCCTCCTCTCAATCTTTGCTTTTATCGACTTTTTCTTTGTTTTATCTTCCAGTCGCTTCTCCTGACTGACTCCCCTTGTTTTCCTTTGGCTTTTTTTCCTCCTGTGCGCGCTCTCTCTAACACACACACTCTCTGTGTATCTTTATCTGTGTAGCTCTCTCTCCACGGCTACCGTTCACTGCAGCAAAAACAGTCTGTCTGAAACACGAGAGGGAGGGGAGGGGAGAAGGGAGGAGAAGGAGGGGAGGGATGGAGGGAAAGAGGAGGGAGGGAGGGGATTTTAATACGATTTGGCCCGTACCACAGGGATAACAGGGCCAGAGCAGGGGCCTACTGGTTGAGAGCAACATGAAGGAGATGGAGCTGATACAAACTGTGATCTGAAAATAGCGAGAAATCACCGTAATATTCATACAACCCTCCTGTGTGCGCGCGCATACACTGACCTTATCGGGCTCTGGGGTTCTATCTACCTGTACATTCCTGTAGGATTCCCGTTGGAATCACCTTATCGAAAAGGGGTGACACTGAGAAGGTGTCTATCTCAACATGCATGAGAAGATCGGGCCTATATCTCCCAAAAAATAAAAGAAAGAAGCAGCAGAGGTCATCTGAAATGGATTGTCATGGTTCCTTTATTTGATGTGCGTCTTATCAAATGTATTGAGTCATTATCCATATCTCACAGATTGGCCCGCTGCTATTTCCCGTAGGCCAGATCATTTGCAATATAATAACGGTAGTTCTGGGTCCTAGGCCTCGTGGAGAGTTGTGGGAGATGTTCGGAGTATCTCTCCTCACAGCATAAAACTTGGCTAGTTCACTTGCGCCTGCGTAACGGGGGCTTTATTGTGGATGCTGTGCGTAAAATTTGCGTATCTCCTACTATGTCAATATATGTAACTCCTGGGAATGGCCACTTCTGCTTGTGTGCTTATAAATTTTTATTATGTCTGGCGTCTCGTGCGCCAGGCCCGTTTGGGAATCGGGATCCGAGAGGAGGAGGTGGTTGGAGGGAGGATAGAGGGAGGATGGAGGGGAGGGTTGTTCAACTTGCCACAGAGGATTAGGGATTAGTTTTACTGGCGGATTAGGTCTGTGTGTGGGGGAAGCATGATGGGGTTAAACATGGATGGCGGCAAGCTGCACGATAGCACCCCCCCCCACCCCCCATCCAATCAGTGACTGAAAGCTGGGGAAGAGGTGGAGCGGGTGATGATGGTACTGGTGTTGGGTTGAAAGAAAAATACAAAATAATAAAAGCCACGGGGAGTTGGGGGGGGGGGTAGCAGGAGTCGGGGCGTTTAAGAGATCTTCAAGCGAGCAGCTGTTTTACGCGCAGAGAAAAAGTAGTGCAACTCTGGGCTTTACTTTTATTTTTGGGAGGGGGTAATGTAGGTTTTTCATAAAGTAAGAAAGTGGAGTTCTCCTTCAGGGGTCCTTGAAAGTAGTCCAGAAAGGTCCCCTGGCTGATTGTACTCACTTAAAAAAAAGAAAATGACTACTTTGTCCATTCTAGCACCACCACGATACAGTTAAACCCTCCACACACACACACACACACACACACACACACACACACACGCATATATTTATATATGTCTCAGATGATTCAAAGTAAAGTGGAGTCTTTATCTCTCCCGCTGTTTCCGAACCAAATGGGACAAAAGAAATGCAGCATCTGGCATCATTAAATACTTGTTATGAGGACGGGGGGAAAGGGGGCTTTAAATGTGTTTTGTTGGCGCTGCATTAGAAAAAGCTTAGGTCTGGTTTTACAGAATATGAGTGGACAGCCCCAGGTGCGGGTGCTGGTGCTGGAGCCGTGCGCGAGACGTGCATGCGTGCGCGCGTCTCTGTGGCTCTGTCTCAGCGGCGACGAGGAGGAGGAGGAGGAGGAGGAAGAGGGATGCGCGGTCGGTGCCTTCGTGAGGACCGTGAGAAGTGAGACAGACATCATAAATAAGGCTTTGGAACTTCACATCCTAAAGCCTTTTGTTTCTGAAAAGGCTCGTGCATGTGAAATGACAGCAGTCTCAGTCCAGAGCCATCGTTAAATAAATGTACCAGCCCAGTTGTCTAAATGCCTTTTTTTGTCCGTCTCCTGTTTTGTACAATCAAAACTAACACGATGCTATGTTTTGTTCTTTCATCCACTCGCATCCAAAAAGCCAGAGTCCACTTCTGGCCACATCTCTGCCGGGACTCGAACCCGGAGCCTCTGGATTAGAAGTCCAGCGCGCTATTCCATTGCGCCACAGAGACAGAGGTACATTTTTTTCGATCAAAATCGGGTTTATACCTCCCTCCCATCCCTGTGCTGCATCCTCTCTATCCCTCAGCATCAGGACCGCAGCCCTGTTGGATATTCCCGCGCCGGCCGGTAGGGGGTGCTGCAGCCGCGGACTCACTACCTCCTGTATCTCCTTTTGTCTAAACCTGTCAGAATATCATGTTTTAACTCAATTCTAGGACATGAAACACAGTGCAGTGTCATTCTATCAGTACGTGTGAGGAAACAGGCCGCTTACTGCAAGGACAAGCTGCAGGATAGTGTTTTTCTTGTCTTTTATCTGACCAGGTGTCCCACTGTATGAGGAGTGCACTGCATGGTGGTCCGGTCTCAACTTTAGATTCTGAGGAGAAAACACAAGTTCAGACAGATTATAGTCAGGGCTAACATTAAGATGTGCCACAGTCTTTAAGGGATTTTTCAGAGGAAAAAGCTAAAACAGTGTTGTGAATGTTTCCGTTACAATGAATACTAATGGAACTGTTTTAATCACTGCATTAATGTCATGTGGTTCAGGTTGGATTAGTCTATGCTTAATTTTCTAGCAAATGAAAAAGAATAAAATCAGGAAAAATAAGTCTAAAAATATCACTTTAATCCTTCAAGACCTAAAACTATTTTGGTGATTTATCACTGTTCATTATTCTATCCTCTACATTATGCATTTTCTAGTGAAAATCTGTTTTTTTCCCCCCTGTATTTAATTTACAGATGAATATGTTCATAAAAGCTCAGATAAAACTCAACAGATATTGTATCAGAACAGAGAAAACTGAAACAAAAGCAACCTTTTCCATAAAATAGATCATTAACTGAATGTAAAAAAACAAACATCTATAACCACTGTCATTTGTCAAACTATTATTATTACTATTATTATTGGTGTTGGTAATAATGTAGAAACATTAATGGATCAAAAGGAAAATGAATTAAAAGCACTAAAAACATGGTTTGACTCAAATTAATTAACTTTCAATTGAAATAAAACCAAATTTATAATTTTTACAAATCATGCTGTTACTGTGGACAGAAATCTAAGTATCAATAATACAGAGATTGAAAGGATAAATGAAATCAAATTCCTTGGAATAACTATACACAAGAAGTAAAGTTGGAAGGCACATATACACCACATTAACCCATAAAGAGCCAAATATCCACCAGCGACCAAAACCATCCACTAATGTAAACAGTGTAATACCTGTTGATCCATCAATCCTATCAACTTATGTAAATAACTGGTGTAAATACAGTTCTTCATCTTTTCATGGTCATCAGATATGACCCATTTGGACGTTCAAAGGCTCCGTAGTTAC
>JAPQRP010000011.1:26818247-26837997 GCA_037367295.1 Apogon hyalosoma | reverse complement strand
TGTTATTTATGTTTTATTGATTATGTTTTAACTGTAATTGTGTGTTTTTAACTTGTCTCTTCCATTTTTGTAAAGCATTGTGAATTGCCCTGTGTATGAATTAGGCTATGCTAATAAACTTTGCCTGGCCTTGCCTTGTTCAGCTTCTTTTTGAGAATGTATCAAATTGATGATTTTGCCCCTTCTTAAATTTTCAGCATCTATCTGATAGATTCAATTGCTATTTCAGCCAAATGACAGCATCCCTTCACTTGCATTGAACCCTCCTCGGACCTCATATAGAAAATCCAGTGAACAGCTACTAAATGCAAATTCATCAGTTGGAATCAACTCTAGACCTTTTATCTGCTTAATTTGTCACAGAATAACAAGGAAATAGGCCATATCTGGCCATGAGGCTTGTCATTCCTTTGTCCAATTAGTTCTGATTCTCAGAAAATGGAGGGACTACATCTAAAACGGCTGTAATTCCTAAATCGTTAGTGTATCATCTTTGTTGTTTTTTTGTTTTTTTTTCAAAGAAGGAAGCTGTTTAATACAGTGTGTACAACATACATTCCATCAAATAAACTCCAGCTTGTCTGTTTGTATCGTCTGCGCTCCTGACATTAGACCCAAACAACTGAGCTCACGATCCTATGAAAGTGCTGTTTTTTCAGCTACTGGTGACTCAAACATCTAGCATTGAAGTATGGGTATCAAACATATGGATTGTGGACTAAAACATGCCCGCCAAAGGGTCCAATCCAGCTCATGGGATAAATTTATAAAATGCAAAAATTACACAGAAGATATTAACAATCACTGTAGATCAGGGGCCACATTCAGTCCATTTCAATCTGCAGTGGGCCAGATCCGTAAAATATGATTATAATAATCTATAAATAATGATAACTCCAAATTTTTCTCTTTGTTTTAGTGTTTAAAAAAAAAAAAAAAAAAAGGAAAATTACATGTATCATCTTTGTTGATGCCTTTGGATTAAAGCTTAAAGTCTACACTTCAATCACATCTTGACTGCTATATCCCAAATTTTAAAAATGTCATTTTCTAAATACTGATGGACCTGACTGTTGTACGAAAACATAAGCTTTGATAGGAGCTAAGGTATTTAATCAGATGCTCAATGAAAACAGTTTACAAACACCAGTGGAAGAGATGGTACGTTACAGAATATAATGGAAAGGCAACCAAACGGTGAGTGCATCAATGCCATCCTTTCCACTGTTCAACCATTCATCTGATAGCTTCACCTTTCCCCTCTTCGTCAGTTAGTCCTCTTCCCAAAATATCTTCAGTGGATTCTTTAGTACAGCAGAGTTTGAAGAACTCCATCAGAAAGTCTCCTGCATAAGAGGACAGGAACAGATCAAATCTTCTTCATGACAATTTAACCACCAAAATGTTATACATTTACCCAACAGCTGAAAACCATATTTGATAGTACAATTAACCTTTTTCCAAAGAGGTGCAGTTACCAAGAGAAATACCAACCACCGACACGCTAAAACAGAGCCCATGTTATAAAATTTATGGCTAGGGGTTCAACAGTGGAGTACAGTGCATTCTGAAAGTATTCTGACTCTTCATTCTTTTCACTTGTTATGATGCTACAATCATTTTGAACTCACTTTTATCCATATTAATCTACACTCAGTACCCCATAATAGAAAAGTGAAAAGAGAATTTTAGAAATTTTTGCCAAGTACAATATTATACTGGCATAAGTATTCAGACCCTTTATCCCAAACTTAGCTGAAGCACCTTGGGCAGCAATTACACAATCAAGACTTTGTAGGTCTGATGCTTAGGTACACAGCTTTGCACACCTAAACTGGGGGAATCTCTGCCATTCTTCTTTGCAAATCATCTCAAGCTCAGCCAGCTTGGATAAACATTTTCAAGTCTCTCCTGAGATGTCTGATAGGGTTGAAGTCGGGGCTCTGGCTGGGCCACCCCAGGACATGTTGTCCCTAAGCCACTCCTATGTTATCATGGCTGTGTTGTTAGGGTCATAATCATGTGGAAGGTGAACCTTCAGCCCAGTCTGTGGTCCTGAGGCCTGTGGTACAGATTTTCATTGAGGATCTCTCTGTACTTTGCTTCTATCAGCTTTCCCTTAACCGTGACCAGTTTCCCAGTCCCTACTGCTGAAAGACACCCCCATAGAGATGCTCCCACCACGATTCACTGTTGGGATGGTATTGGGCAGGCAATGAGCTGTGCATGGTTTCTTCCTGACATAACACTTAGAATTGAGGCTAAACAATTCAATCTGTTTCACTGGACCAGATAATCTTATTTCCCAGTCTGAGAGTCCTGGTGCTTTTTTGTGAAGTCCAAGCAGAATTTCATGTGCTTTGCACTGAAGAGAGGCTTTCATCTAAGTCCTCTGCCAGAAAGCCCAGATCAGTGGAGAGCGGCGGTCATTAGACTACAGATTAGATTGAGGAGACTTTATTGATCCCACAATGGGGAAATTCACTGGTCAAGGCAGCAACAGATAAAGTACAAGAATAAAAAATGCGCATGCATAAACATGGTGCAAAAGACCAAAAATACAAATACAAGGTGGTTCTTCTGGAACTTTGTTCACAACCACACAGGATCTCTTGAGCTCATCAGCTTCTTAGTCACCTCTTTCCCTCTGGCTCTTCTGCCCCAATTGCACTGTGTCCCTGGACAACCAAGTCTTGGTTGGTCAGTCCTGGTTGTGCCAAACTTCTTCCATTTGAGAATTATGGAGACTACTGTGCTTGGGAAACTTTAGTGCAGCAGACATTTTTCGCAGCCTTTTACAAAGCTGCGTCTTGCAACAATCCTGTCTCTGAAGGCCTTTCCTTTGACCTCATGACTTTTACTGATATGCATTTCATAGAGGGGTGCATGCCTTTCCAAACTACGTCCAATCAGTTTAATTTGACACTCCAATCAAGGTGTAGGAACATCTCAGCAAGGATCAAGAGAAATGACAGATACCTGAGCAGAATTTCAAAAGGTTGTTGCAAAGGGTCTGAATACGAGTTATATTTCAATTAAAAACAAAAAAAAAAAAAAAACATTCATCCATCGTAAGTGGGACACAGATATTTAACTAAATATGTTCTAAGAATGTGTTTACCCTTAGCCATCAAAATCCGTTTCTCATTTAAGATTTGATATGATTTCACAGGTGAGAAATTTAAACATTTGCTCACCGAACTTAATTTACAAATGTTTAATTGACTAGATAACCGTAATGAGATGTTGTGATACAATGTTATAACATGTGCCAGAGGCAGAATATTGAGAAATACATCTTGATTATCATATGGGAGTCCATGAAATTCAACGAAATTTGTTCCTGTTTTGAAAATATATACAAAATGTCTAAAAAATATAAATGACATGTAAATAGTAGTACAAATGTATTAAAATCAAATGAAGTGACATTGCGGTGATTTGAGGGAAATACATTAGGGAGCAGATGACAGAAATACAGCAGAGACAGAGAGAAAAGTTCACAAGTACGCAGCCGTTCCAGTTACACAGAGACTGGTGTTAAAAGGAAGTCCATTCTCTGGGGCCGTTCTTACCAAGACCATACTCGCAAAGTTCACAAGACCGTACTCTGCGAACTTGGTATTGAGAAATGGCCACTGTGTTATTATTTGCAAAGCTAGCACATTAGCACACACTGTACCTAAGAAACATCAAAAGGCAAATCTTACCTAGTAAACACTGAGGATTTTCAACTGCCCTAACTCTGACAGACCAGTGAGGAGCCTGCAGAGGATCAAGGTCGCTGCAGAGGAAAAGAACATATGTGGTTAGATCACATAGTATAATAAAAAGATTTCAATTTGGTGCAATTTATGCTACCATCCAGACAATACCTTTTTCATGGAAGTGCATACTGCATCTACAGACGTTTCACCAAATGAACACATTTGTTGTGTCACAAAGTGAGTGCACTGTTGAGCAGCTAGAAACTAGTATCAGACGAGAAAGATTTGTCTCCCAAAACTCCAACTGCTCTCCAACTTTCTTATTATATGTTCTTGTTGAAAATTGTTTTTATGAGGAAAAAAAAATGTAGATTGTACACATTTTCTTTGGATAAACAACTTAGTTTTGAAAATTAAGTTGATCCTGAGGCAGTTTTTTCAAAACATATATTTCAAATTATTGCTTTAATTGAGCTCTCTCTTCTTTCTTCTCTGCCAGCTAAACGGTCTGAGACACACACTCTACACACTGCAGAGTGTTGTGTCAAAAGTCCTCCATACAGTTTTTTACATAAGTGAGAAGTGAAAGACCAACTGCTTATAATACTTGGTTCATATTAAATCACAAAATTTACTGTAAAAGATAATGCAGTCAATAATAGTCATCAGTTCACAACATTGCTGCTGCTCTTTAAAAAAAATAATAAAATTAATGAATAATACATTAATGATACACACTGCAAATGAAAAAACTGAAGCCCATTATTCTGTTCTCAATTTGAATCGTAACCCTTGCCTACAAAACAGAACCAACAAGAATATGACTTAAGTACTGGAATGATCAGCAGTATCTGCCAGAGTAGTAGTGTTGTTAAAATCTGGAGAATATTCTCACCTTTTCAGGTACAAAATCTGCTCACTACAGAAGAATCACATTCATTTATTCAAGTGAATGAGTACAATAAATATCCAGCAGCACGCATGACAATATTTGGTTATTATACTTGGCCATTTTGAAAGTGACAAAGATTCCATGGTCAACCACGTGAGAGTGCTGCAGTAACATCTATGAAATGTTACTACAGTGTTTACTCTGATATATGAAACCTACATATTCAATTGGTGTCCATTTAACAAAAAGGTGTGCATGTCAGTCTGATATTTAATACTGCAGGTAATAACTAAGTCACTACAGTGGTGGTGAGTGTTCATTTAAGAGTCCAGGACACACTAACCTGTAGACGTCGTTATCCACAACTATTCCCTCTGTTAGGTGAGGCCATGTGGTGGCGAGGTGAAGTTCACTACATCAACCAAAAAAGTAAAAAAAAAAAAAAAGTTATTAATTCACCCCCATACCCCCCCACACACACACCCCACCCACACACACAATAAAGAGATGAACTCAATACAAAGTGATGGTCGCAGTACATAAAAATCACTGTTTAGCACATTCTATGGTTTATGGTAATGGTACGGTACAATACAGTGCAGTACAGTAACAGGTAGAAAAAGGGAAAAAAAATACCAAATGCAAACGCTTAGTTTATTTTCATTTATTTGAACATAGTTGTGAATTGTGTTACTTACTCAAAAATAGTACCAAGGACCCTGTAGTCCAACAGCATATTTAAAGACATTAACTGACATTCGTTTGGCCTTTCAAGATCTTAGGTCAAAGGTTCTGTCATCAGTCAAGTCATGATACTAGTATATTTCATCACATTGCACATGCTGTTCATTTTCAACTAATACCAACAGTCCATCTGACCTTTGGGTCGTTGGACTTAAATCCATATGACACACTGGGGCTACTGTTCATTAAAACCAACCCCTCCTTTACAAATGCCTTTAGCCAACGCTATGTACATATTTTTTCACAACCTCTGTGAATGTAGTCCAGTTTCTTATCTCAATAACATCCACAGAGTTTTGTGAACTTCGCTTTCTTGACACGATGTCATTTCATGTCACCGTTGACAACATGCAGCCTTGAACAGAAAGACACTGTCTGGTTCATTTCCAGGATTTATGTGGATATGCACATTAATACAACACAGTATAGAGGGTGATTACCTCAGCAGATACCAGGACTCCTTTCACCATGAGGTGGGTCGTTTTGTAAACCAGTAACTTTAACTTAACTTGGCAACACTGTGATACATCCAGTGTGTTTTTACCAGAACATTTTGTGCTCTCAGTTCTGTTTGCCTGAAGTAGAGCTGTAGTGACTTCATCATGTTCATCATTCTTGTACCATGTACCAAACTGTGAAACTGACCCAGTGATGGTGTGGGACAAACACAAGTACCAGGACATCCCAAATTGTCATTTTAGTCACAATGCCATTACCTTATTGGTTCCTCACAGGCTCCAAATGGAAGCTTCCCGAACTCCACCCCTCCTACTTCACCTCCAAAGATTGTGTCGAAATCTGCCAGAAAGATAGATCAAACCATTTTACTGCCCGCTTCTCACCAGTACCTATTAGTAATGATACTGGTACCACTCCTGCAAGACATTAATGCTCACATCACGAAGCTGATATGAAATATTATGGAAACAGTTTTTTTTTTCTTCTGGGCACTAATAAAAGAGTATTAACTCTAAATGGATGAAATACTGTTACCAGAACACAAAAAATCATCAATGTAGACCATCGTCAACATTCAGTGAACACGACGTTGATACTTTGAATTGAATTATACAACCCCAAATAAGAAACAGGTGGGATGGTATCGTAAATGCAAATTAAAAAAAAAAAAACAAAAAAAACCAGAAATATCAAAATGTAGTTTGTTCTGCATTTCATTTTACACAGTCTGAAAACAACAATTTTCAGGAGTGACGTTTTGTCCCCCAATCAATGGACTTTACTGGGTGATGATAGTAGCTCTGCTCTAACTGTACCATTCTCCTATGGGTCTACAATGGAGAGGTACAGAGACACGATACAGTATGGTCGCTTGTATGAGCCCCTTTTACAATGGAAACACCCAAAATAGCGTACGGACTCATACCACTCAGTGGAAACGCAGCTATATACACACTCATTATAACCTGCACCCTGCTACCCCTTGAAATGAACTACATACAGTAAAAACAACTTTATCAAGTGAAAAAGTAGGTGACGTTTACCAATACCCCCTCCCTATACAACACTTTGGCCCTTCTAGTCACTGATACCCTGTCTAGTCAGCGATTCCTTTTGAATTTTATATTGAAGACATTTGTTAACTCAGTGTTGGGCAAATTACTTTAAAAAAGTAATTATAGTTACTAGTTACGTTCCCAAAAAAGTAACTGAATTAGTAACAGAATTACTCCTTCATAAATGTAACTAGTTACCAGGGAAAGTAATTATTGCACTACTTTTTTGAGTGGGTTTCACAGGCCAATTGCATAGAGTAGAACAGCGTAGAGGGTTTCTTCAATTAACTTCACATTTATTGGACTTCAAACCACCAAGTCAAACTACATTTGAACACAGCATTATAGGACCGATAATAAAAACTGAAAAAACATTTTGAACTTATGAAGAGAATTCATGACTACCTATAAACATAACATCCCCACACTTGAAAACCCTCAGCCTTCAGTCCATGCCAAAGTTTTTGCACATACAGAAGGACAGACGGACGGACTACGGTGAGGGCCAAGGGTAAAAATGTATGTAACTTACGGTTTCATCTGACTAAAAATCCCTGCAGTATCAGGCAACAAGTCAAACAGATGTAGTAGTATCTGCAAATTAAAGGCTTTTCCTTGAACTTTTTGACAAGCAATGTTTAAATAATCCGTCATGAACATTAGTATTTTGATATTTTATAGTAAAAGGTATGTTTCACATAGGGAAACTGCCTCTAGATGTGACTACCTGGAGGCTGCTGTGGCCATGAATACTGCTGCCAGTCCTGGAGAACATATGTAAAACGGATGGATATGTTGATTGGAGGCAATGGGGACAGAGTGCAACCCTAAGAGAGAAAGAGAAAGAAAAAGCAGAATAAAGGAGTTAACAGACATATGTACTCTGGTGTGGAATTGGATGGGTGCCAAACCATAGTACTAAAAGGGTCCAAGGGCCAAATTATTCAAGCTCAGAGTATTGACAAGCTCAGACATTGTCAGTTTTCCAAATAGTACTGATGAAATATATAAAAATAAGTCTCACATGTAGCTTAAAAGTTGTTTGGCAAATGTTTCTCACCTCTGAGGGCCAGGTCACCTTCCTGTCACACACTGCAGCACCAAGCAGCTCAAATACATGCACATTCTACTGACAGGGACACGATAGTACGTCACTTCAGACCAGTGTTAATTTCGTTGACGATAATGATGACAAAATATTTTCGTCAACGTCCATTTTTTTCACGACAAAGATGAGACAATGACAAGCTAAAAATAACTTTTTGACGACAAAATATGACGAGACATAAGTGTATTTTTGTCTTGACGAGGACAAAAATGTTAATAAAAAATTAAAATAAACTATTTCCACAAACTGAATATCTGTCAAAAGTTCCAAAGATAGGTCAAATGTATTCTGTTGATTCTTGTGTTTGTGCAGTGCTTCACTATTTTAATCCGTCCACATTCCTGGCGGTACTCTTTTTTGATCTTTTGGCTGGCACTGCAGTAGGCCTACTGTATGATGGAGCAGCTTCCACAAAAGAGTGTAAGAGAAGAACTGATCTGTGGAAGCATTTTATATATTGTCCCGTTGAAGGGAAAAACGTATTGTGGAGACAGCCGATGGCGACAGAGGTGTTTATGGCCTGAAACTTGGGAAGAATGCCACAAATTTGAAGAGGCATCTTAAATCTTTCCAGGAAAGAGGAGGAAATATATTCTAAGATAAGCTAATCGTGACAAGTGCTGTTATAGACTACATACATAGGTTACAATCGATCTATATTACAAATAATGACAAAACAGCATTTCAGACTTGTCAGAGTTGTGTACGTACCCAGTTTATCTGACTGGCATAGAAGGTGTAGAAAGCCGTTATCTCTTTTTTGATTGGTGGCATTTATAGGCATTGGCACTTCATTGTTTTTGACTAAATTTCTAGACTAAAATCTTAAAGTTTATGTTGACTAAAATTCAAGACTAAAATTTGTTTAATTTTCATCGACTAAGACTAATAGGGTTTGCAATGACTAAAATGGGACTAGACTAATAAGCATTTTTGTCAAAAAGGCTAAGACTAAGACTAAAATGAAAATGGCTGCCAAAATTAACACTGCTTCTGACTGCAATGGCTGCCCCCGCCTGTAATTCATGTAATAAAATGGTCCAGTGTGGTGCATTTATGGTGATTTTTTTCACTGAATTTACACCTCTCTTGCTTATGAGCAAGACATAAAGAACAATTAATGTTGTAAGCATGACCAGTACAGGTACACTTTAAAATGATGACTAGAAGACTATTTTCTGCTGTAGTAGGTAATGATTATTTGTTTCACAGTACTATCATGACAAAATTTGAATCTATAATAGTGATGTAATAATAATAATAATAATTATACATCTATAGCAGATGACCAGACATGGCTCCTGCCAGTGGGGTCAGTTTAGTTGCTAATGTATGATGTGCATTGTTGATTTCTGAGGAACCTAGGAGCATGTCCTTCCCAAACACTTTGAACAGTAGACTTGAGAAAAATGTAGCTGGCTTTCTGCTTTTTTTAATTTTTTTTTTTTTTTTTTTGGGGGGGGGGGTTCCTGTAGACTCAAAATGCGACATTTTGGCATCTGCTCTGGGCTTCCAGGTGGGCAACTTTGGCCTTGAGCCCCAGTACTGTCTTTGCTGAAGGCAGGACGATCCACACCCACTGATTAAAATCCTTTGAGTCTCCAGACACAACCTACAGTTAGTTGACCGTCCTCCTCTACTGTGAGCCGTGTTTGAGCTACCTTGGAGTCCAGCAGGCTGAACAAGGGTTTGAATTTGGTGAATAACACCTCACAGTGTTGTTCAAGTAGCATAGTGAATTGGCATTTTTTTCGAATATATCGTAAGGACAAAGTTTGTTGGTTTGTTGCCTAGGGCTTCGTTGTGTGGTAGCTCAGAGGGCTGTATTGAAAAAAGAAAAAAGTTTACTTCTGCATCTACTCTGCGCATATCCAGAAGTCCTCTGTCACTATTTGGGTGCTTCTGTGAAACTGGTCCTAAAAACAGGACACGGGGCTAAAAACCCAACCCAGACGTAGACGAATGTTATGAAGCAAGTTTGGAAGCACTTTGGGTCTATTTGAAAAATAAATACTGACTGAGATAAAAGAGAAACTATTTTTCAGATAAAACACATTTTTATATTATTTTACATTATATTCAATACAAAAATCCACATGTAACACGGTCAAAAGGACACCAAAATTAAGCACATTTTTATGGAATATGTTTTTATTCTCTCACAGGTGCATTTTGGGAATTGAAGTAATTATTCAAGGCAGAGTGTTTTACAAAAATGACCACTGTTGGAAAATCATTTGCGATTTTTATGTGTTTAAATTTGCAGGTTCTGCATGTAACTCCAGTGGACACAATAGGTTCCACCCCAAACCTGGAATGAGACGTAGATTGATGAAAACCCACATGTGTGGATTAGAAAAACCACTAGGATCGACACATTTAACACAGTGTCTTTATTTAGAGTCTATAGAAGAGCATTTACAGCCATGTTTTCACATCTAATGCACTGACACCTAGGGAGATTTAATTTTGGGGCCTATTTTTGGACCCAGTATTTGATTATAAATTAATTAATTATGGGATGATTGTTTTGCATTTATCTGAGGTCATCATTAGGTCCATCCTGGGGGAAATATGTGTAAATTTCTCTTTTATTATTGGGTCTAAAAAGCTGGAAAAGTGACAGATACTAAAATAAACCCAGTTTAATAGAAGCACCCATTTCTAAATGCTTATTTATTTTCCTGGTTGAATATTATGTCAATATCTCTGGCGACCTATTGTTTGTTATTGTTGAAACAGCATATGATCTTTGCAGAAATAATAGTGTCACTGCAAAAACAATCATATGCTCAATAATACAATCGACCAGTCTGTCAATGTCCAAATTGTTTCGATCTAAACATTCCAACCACCTGATTTGTGGCCTCAGGTACTAGTTGTCTGTTTTCCAACAGTGTGGGTACTTTAAGGGAGTTTTTTTCTTACTTTGGTATACAGCAGATCAAGGGTCTTGTTTTCTCTGGTACGACAGTTAAACTGTGAACCCAGTCAGGTAGATGCAGATGGTGACATGACTGAAATATCCACATTTTGCAGTAAATGCATCTGAGCCACATTCCGCTGTTGAATAAAATGTGGCACAGGGCCAAACTGACAGATCGTCAAATAATTAAGAAAACTGTTAGGTGGCAGTGTGTGAAAACACTACCCCATGCAGAAAATCTGACTGAATTTCTAACATTGACACTACTTAGTCTGAACATCACACATCTGCCGTTGACTGGTCAATTGGCAAGAGGTGAAATAATTCCAGAATTTGATAATGCTTCCTTCTGTACTTCTTGGCCCAAATCAAAATAGTAAATATACAGACAGGTGAACTGGAAACTGAAGCTCCTTTTCCAACCTTGTTTTTAGCCGTGGAGTAGAACAGAAAAAGCAAGTCTGACAGAATTTAAACAGTGATCAAAAATTTTGGCCAATAATCACATATTTAACCCCTCCCACTAATTACACAGACTTTGGCATGAACAAACAAACTTTTTTTTTTTTTTTTTTGCACTTACCATCTTAGATTTGAAGATGTCAAGAAGACCAGACAAGTGATTGTACTGGCTTGGCGCCTTACGGAGGTGAACCATCTCAAAGTCAGTGCGTACACCTGGTCCCTGGCACTCCCCAGCAAACATCTTCCTCCACCTCTGCTGGATCTGTACAAACATGGGCACCTGGCTGAGAGAGATAAAGAGAATGAGGCATGAATCTGGAGAAATGAACTGGATCAGCTTTACCTACTGGACACCAGTTAGATTCAGAATCCTCTTTACCAGCTGAATCCTCTCAAAGAATCATAATCTGCACTTGAGTGTAAAGTTAAAATTAAACTGGCACTTTAACCTTAAACCAGGGGTCTCAAACTTGCTGCCTGGGGGCCAGTTGAGGCCTTGTGGCCCCCTACTTGACATCTAAGTTGAGTGTTTGTGCAGCCCACATGTAGTTCTCAAATGCACCTTTTTGCTGAGACTTGCCATGCTTTTATTTTTTTTTATTTATTTTTAACACTTATGTGCTACCATAGATAATTTTGTAACAGCTTCCAGCAGCATTTGTTGTAAACAGTTGTCAAGCTAGCCAACCTCAAAGTATCTGGGACAGTATGAACGTTAGTCACTTAGTTGAAACATATTCCAGAATGACACCACGTGGACAGAAAATATCTGCCATCACCCAGTTCCAGTCATGTCTCTGTCAAAACGTGCCACGAAGAGAACAGTTGACAACGAGCACAGGCAATTTCAGGATAAGTGGGAGATGGAGTATTATTTTGTGGAGCACAGGGGTACGCCTACAAGTCTCATATGCACAGAGAAAGTTGAGGTGTAAAAGGAATACAATGTCTGATGTCATTACTCAACTAGACATGCTGAGGAGTTTACAAAATACCAGGGAGATGAGAAAGAACTGGGTCGACAATCTGAAAAAATGTCTATTGAGGAAACAAGATTTATTCAAGAAAGCAACAAAAAGAATGAAGCAGCAGCCGAAGCAGCTACGAGGAGAGAGAGAGATGACTGGTTGGACCGGAAAGACATTCAAAGAAGGAGAGTTCATCCAAAAGTGCATGGTACTAGTGTGAGTGGAGTGAAGTAAAGAAACCCTTTTTTTGTGGAATAGTTTATGCGGCCCAGCCTGACCCAGACTCTACCTCCAGCGGCCCCCAGGGAAGTTGAGTTTGAGACCCCTGCCTTAAACACTGTATATCATATATCTGTCTATGCATGATGCTATACTATAAACACAATATTCTTTGCAAATCAGGTTATACAAAATCTTAGCCTGTTCAAGCAAGTAAATTCACTGAATTAGGGATGGGCAATGTGACAATCTTGTATTGTGGCCCTGTATTTTCTGTATCTTACACCCTGTCCACACCAACATACATTTTCTTCCCATTTTATTTTTTTTCCCCTATTCTTAATTCTTTCACACAAACAGTGTTTTGTAAAATACCTCTGTCCACATGACACAAAAAACAACTACAAACTGGTACAAACACTCAAAAAAAAACTTTGTTTCTTGTGGACCTACAATTGCGGACACTGCAAATAATAGTGGATGTTGCAGATGCAGAGGCTGTAATATGTCATGATGGCAAACAGCAATGACAAGCCAATTTATAACCTTAAGTTACTGTAAGTGATGGTTTTGGTTGTCCCACCCTTTCTGGTGTACCCCATGGGACCTAACTCATCATCAATGCAAAAATGATACCTCTGCATATTTCATTGTTCTTCAAGGCAAAAAAAAAGAAAAATCACTATTCCAGACATTGTGAAAGTATAGAGACTTCTTCATGGACTCTAGTCATATTACAGGGAGAACCAGTTACAATGATGTCACTGCCACAGAGTTCAAATGTAGTTATATGTGCGTTCTCACAGTCTGCTACTTCAAGAGTTTTACAAAAAACAGTGACTTTCTTGACTTGTAGAATTATCTTTTACACTGACAGACATATGCATGTGTAAATGATGGTAAACTTTAACCAGGATCAAAAAATGACTCTGTCTCTCATCACTGATTGCAATACAATTTGTTGGTTTTCTTTCCCTCCAAATATAATGTTCCATAGGCACAGCTGAAGGTCAAAGACTTCAACTAAACCAACTGCACTTCAATAAACACTAAATCAATTAATTACTTACATAAATAAACAACAGTATTCTCTAAATTAAGTAGAAGTGTGATCACTGGCTGCAACATGATAAGGGTCAAGTGATGATTGTGACTGGAATCACTATGGTCTACACTACACTGTCCTTTGGCAGGACAGCCCACTCCTATTCTCAATAAGCAAATTTACATAGAGGAAGCCAATTGGGAGCACTTCGAGATGTCTGTCTTAAATCAGTGTCATTGTGTTACCTGGTTTCTTGTTTCCAGGTTTCAGCTATTAAGGACGATGTACATCTCTAAGAGAAGAGCAATACACTGATAAGGTGGCATGCTTCAGAGATGCACAGAAGTCATTTCCTCTCTTGCACAAATGTTTTAATTTTGCAATATTAAGTGCATCTTTGAGTGTAGGGCCTTATGTTTAAAACAAGACCTATGTGATAGGTGGTTTATGATAATGTGGTCTTCATATATTTTATCCTCTATTCTTTCTATCTTCTCTGTTGTGAGGAATGAAGGTAACTCACCAGCCACTGTTGGCCAGAGAAATTGAAATAGAGCTGAGAAGGAGATTGCACTTGGATTCACTGATGATGGCCTCACAGTTGGCTCCAGGTGAGATGACCAAAAACTCTCGAAAGCCATACCTGTCACCACAGAAACAGCAGAACAGACACAACAGCAATACAATTAGTTCTGACTATAGTTATACTTCATAGGTTCACTAACATGAATCTAAACTGACAGTTAAACAAGCTTGTTGAAGTTAGCATTTAGCATTAGCTCACCTCTGACCCGTCAGGCTACCATGGGTCTCCCTGTTTTATCCAAATATGGCCACTGTTTGCTAATAAAGGCCAGTACGATAATGGCCAAAAAGCAAACTACAGCTTCATAATGGCCGTTCTGAAATCAATGAGTGACATCACAGCCTGTCCACTGTCTGTCCACTAATTATATCACTACGACTTATGTCAAAACTGTAATATTGTGGGAACCTTCAATATATTTTGTTTGTTATTTCATAAAGTAAAAATTGTATTTATTCTAGATCCAACGCATGTGAACAAACATGTTTCAAGTATTTGTGATTGTAATGATTGCAAGTACAGGCTAGAGTTTAAAAAAAAAAAAAAATCTCCAAATATTAGAATTTAATTTCAAGCTTGAATAAATCACTACTTTGGGAGAATAATACCATGATTCTCAGTCTTGTTCTGTACACATTACCACAATCATAGGGGAGACTGCTGACTTTACACGTCTCAAAGCCTCTCAATGACACCCTCCACGAAGAGGGTAAGCCACAGAAGCTCACCGCTCAAACTAACCCTAACCCTGCTGTTCACAGAGTGCTATATTAAAGAACCTCCATGGAAAGTTGACTGGAAGAGAAGGTGGAGCAAGAACAGGTGAAAATGAAACAGGGATGACGGCAGCCGTGAGTGGACTGAGGCTGGAATCAGTGCATCAAGAGTAACCATGAACAGATGACTTCTGAAACAGAGACAGCATTAGATATTTACATGGGCTTAGGAGAAAAAGAACCAATCGCTGCTCAACGGTCCAAAGAAATGTTTGCTTCCATTTGAATGTCAAAGTCCCAGAGTCTGGCTGAAGCATGGAGTCACAGAATCATTTTTACAGTCAGTGATCATTTGAGGCAGCATATCACCTGCTTCCATTGGTCCATAGTCTTATATCCAGTCCAAAGTCCACACAGCAGGACATTTTAGAGCACTTCCCAATTCCATCTGCTGACAAGCTTTTTCAAAATGCTCACTTCATTTTCCAGCAGGATTTGGCACTTGCACTCAGAGCCCAAACTCTTGGGGGTGGTTTTATGACCATGGTGTTATTGGACCTCATTGGGCAGCCAACTCTCACTCACTCAACTCTCCTCCCTCTCTCATTCGTACCCATTTCTTTTATTCTTCTTTCTGTCCACTCTGTTGTCTTGTCACATACTTGCTTTATGTGGATTTGTGAGGGCTTTTTTTTTTTCATGTACAGTTTGTAAATTCATTCATTCACCTATTTATTCCTATAGGGGCCTTATGGCCAGGTCACGTTTGTGTCATCAACATCATCACCTGTAGAACTCATCACACACTTGAACAGTTTTATTAGAACATTTCTGTCAGCACATCAGAGGTTTGTGTAATGGAATCAAGGACAAATGGTCAGATGTGGTAGTGGGGAGGCTGAATGAACATCTGGAAAGATGGTGTAAATCCGATTTTACTTATTCATGATGATGAATGTTGTTATTGTTTATAAACTATGAAATTGAATGGGGGGGGGCATGATGCTCTGGGCTGCAGTGATGAGCCTCTGGACTTTCCTGTCTGCAGTTGTACAGATGGAGAACCTCACAGATGCAGGGGTCAGAACTCTATGGAGCAGTGAAAGAAGGACAGCAGCAGTTCCAGTTTTCCTAAGAACTCTCAGTAAATGCCGTCTCTGCAGTGCCTTCTTAATGACGGCAGCAGTGTTCATGCTCCAGCTCAGGTTATCCTGTCTGTGGACCCCCACAAACATAAAGTCCATGATTCTCTCCACACACTCCCAAGGACTGGATCTCTGCTGCTTTTCTCCTTTAGTCCATGATCAGCTCCTTTGTCTTCATAGTGTTCAGGACCAGGTTCTTCTCATTCCATCACAGTAACAGCTGCTCCACCTCATCCCAATAAGCGGACTCAACCGCTCTCGCCCTCCCAGGGAGAATGCAGTATATCCAGTGTGATAAATCTCTATGTCTTGTGCAGAATACAAACTTCTCCATAATCATAAGCACCTCAGCTCTTCTGCGGTGTAGATATCCTACTACCACAGTAATAAGCAATGCACACACTACAAACACACCAACATTGTCAGGACAAGAGTCCGAGGCCACTAAATCTTACTACACCACCACCGTGGTGCTTTTAGGTCTTTCCTGGCTAACTGAGGGGTGTTTCTGCAATTTATATACTATGGTTGTTGGGTCAGAGAATGTGAAGACTATGCTTATTTGCAATCATAAAGCAACTTAAAAATATACAGTTACAAACTTCAAATTGTCCTACCTGCTATGACCACCATTGGCAGGAAATCTTTGTAAAAGCTGTATCAAACTTTCACACAGGCTCCACCTTGATAAATCAATCACAACTACATTTGACGACACAACTCAACACAACTACATTCTCAAAATTCCTGAAAAATTAATCAACATTTAGTAGTTATCTTTTTTTTTTTAATTATACCATAAAGTTCTGAGTTGATTCCTCTGCAATTCGTGCCTCTCCTATGGTTGCAGTGGTGCAAATGCATTATTAGATACATAGCGGTCTCAAGTGCACACTAGTCACCTCCCAATACATCCAAGATAAAATGGGCGGAGTGAGAATCCATCCAGAATATTGGAAAGTGCCTTGAAATGAACTTTAACTGGGACGGTACTTGAGTTGTGACTGATAACATTTCAGAAGTTCACAAGAACATAAGTACACAGAAATACACTTAATGACAAAGGCCCCATGAACACATCATGATGCAAGAATTGTTGTTACTAATCCAACTATACTATCTGTATTATTTTCTACTGGCCTGACTTGAAAACCCGTGCTTACAGTCTTACTGTGGGGCTGAACTTACCATCTGACCAGGCAGTGTGCTCGGGGAGGAAAGTCATTGTTCATACACAAGAGGTCCTCCATTGCCAAGGGGAAAGCATCTGGAGAACAAGAGTTGAACAGAGGAATTAAGAGATCCCTGTGCATTCAACTCTCTTTGGCTACCTTCAGACTGCAGGCAAATGTTTCCCAAATCTGATTTTTATTTGCCAATGTGTGACCTGTATCTGATCTGTTAAGGACAATTTGAACAGAACTAATCCGATTTTTTTTAAATCTGACCCAGACCACTTTCATATGTGGTCCTAAATCCGATACATATCTGATATTTTGCAATGTGACTTCAGTCTGAACAACCAGGTTGCATTTATCCGACCTTTACGTCATTAAAATGTGACAAACATCACAATTCTTCGTTCCAGGAGGAGTGAGGGGAAAAACGTATTTCCTTCTGTAAACACAGTGTGTGTCTGCGTGGTCACGTATTCCATCAGGACCTCTTTTGCATGCGTGGGTCACTTCAGGGTCGCATTCAGTTCATACTCAAAACTGATAGAAGTTGCATTTAAAGTGGAATATGAACGAGCACACAAAAAAAAACAGATTGTGCATTAAGACCTGCTGTCTGAACATAGCCTTTGTAAACATTAACAGTTATTGGCATCACTTTACACTGATCATATGATATGATGCACATAAGAGGAAATGGCGTACAACATTTACAAAGGAAAACCAAGCAACAGTATAAACATTTTGTGATTCGATCAGCCATCCTCAGTGTAAAAGGCACTGCAGCATGCACTGTAAACATTTATTTAAAATTAAACTGACTGATGTCAAAGTACCTTCTTCAGCCTTGTATTTTCCTTCGTCCTCCACACATTCTTGTTGCAGGAAGTGGTGAGTTATGGAGAACTTGAAGTCAGCAAAGTTAATGTCCTGGGACCTCTCTTCCCATGTACCACTGGTGTATTCACCCTGTATTCAGATTTTAGAACAACAGAACAGAGGACAAGGGGTGACAAAAATACTGGCAGCTGAGGAATGGCAAGTGTCTTAAACTGATTATGATAATAAGGGTGTCCTTATAAAACATTTAGAAATGTCTGACGTTAGGTTGTGAAAACTTCAAAAACCATTAATAAGCCTTTGTACCAATTAGAAAATGGCAATAAGGGTGAACTGTCAAATACTGAACCCACATCACATTTACGATATTCATAGTTCATTTATACTGTTTCTTTAGAGTTTCTCATTATTTTGTGTTTTTTTCTGCAGGATGAAGGTGGAATTCTCCATTAAATTTTAATCAGCTACACTGTGAAAGCCCACATACCTTTTCTGGAGACGGTTTTCCTGAAGAGTTCCCAATCAGTTTCCAGTCATTCAGCACTTCTTCAATTCTAGACACAAACCTAAAACAGACATGGAGAGAAAACTGTTGCAAAATATCTAATTTTGACAAGTAATAATGGTAATTCTTCATTATAATACACAATAACTACATCCTCATATTTATTAAAAGTTACTGGTAGCCAAAATACTCAATCCTTTCCATGTTCAATTACTAATCCAGATTTTTTTAAAAACCTAAAATTAAAAAAACATCTTGCTTCCCCACAAAGCGGAAAAGAGGGAATACAAAGACACAGTCATTTTTAAATTAGATTTTTGTGTTGGACTCAAATCACATACCTGTGACTTGAGACATTAATTGGACTTGTGATATGGAATTTGTGAAAAATCTTTACTGTGGATCACCACAGACATAAGAGCAAAGATGATGATGACCTCATCTACAACTGATGTGTTTTTAAGTTTGGCTCCAGTAACTGCGTTCAAGCTGCCAGTGGTAATGTCTGTGGAATAAACCTCTTAGATACTGGACCCCTCACATTTAATTTTGTCAAAGCACCTACACATACCTAGCAGCACCACTTAACAATATGACAAGTACATGTGAGCACAACAAATGACCGTATCAATATGGTCTTTTCTTATTGACTGGGGTTGATTTCTCAATTGTAGAAGTGGTTCTTGTCATTTCTGAGGCTGTCAGTTCAGGTTCTGGCTCTGCTGTATGTTTTGAAGTACTTGTACATATCTCCTTCAAAATAGGTTTACAACAGAGGTGGTAATGATTGTGCAATATATATGAATGTTGTCACATGTTTGTGTGTGACACAAATACTGAAGTTATTTTCAATTTTATTGTTCAACAGAATCATGTCGCTATTAATCCAACAGAGTTCCAGACTTACTATTACAGACATTATCAGGATAAAGGATCCATTTAGGAGATGCTTGACATTACAGTTTTACTTTAGTAACTGAGTCATGCATCACCAAACATGGTCCAAAAGGATTTTATAGACAGAATTATGCATTTGACTGAGACACACCTATTTATAAAATAAATCCAAAGTGGGCAAAACAGATAGGAGACCAGAACATGTCCTTTAGGCAAGTGATTGCTTCTCCCCTGCCTTCATCATCATCGCTCGCTTTTCCATGTAGTAGTGGCGGTGTTTGTTATACTTTGTATCCAT